>APFE031753787.1:43520-306117 GCA_000404065.3 Pinus taeda
CAGGTAAAAAGGTAAACTACTCATTTTTAAAGACTTTTGGTTGTGAAGCCTTTGTCCACATTAATAAAGAAAATAGAACAAAGCTTGAGGAAAAATCAAAGAAATGTACCTTTATTGGATATGGTTTTAATGATTTTGGTTAGCGCTTATTCAATGAAAAGGTCTTGTATAAGAATCAGTTGCAGGAAAAGAAACGAGAAAAAGAAAACAAAGAATACACAGTGCTTGACAATATCATAGGAAAAGTGATGGTGCTTGAAAATCATAATGATCAATAGCTAGAACAACAACCACAACAACAATAAGCACCTCAAACACCTGAAAGAAGATCTACCAGGATAAATAAACCCCCTGAACGATACTCTCCTTCATTATATTATGTATTATTGACCAATTTTGGTGAACCAGAATGTTATGAAGAAGTAGTGCAGGTAGAAACCAGGAAGAAGTGGGAGTAATCCATGAAAGAAGAGATGGACACCTTAGCACATAACCAGACTTGGGACTTAGTTAGGTTGCCTGCAGGTAAAACAACATTGCAAAATAAATGGGTTTACAGGCTGAAGGAAGAAGATGGAGGAAAATAGAGGTATGAAGCTAGACTTGTGGTAAAAGGGTTTGCACAGAAAAAGGGTATAGACTTTGGTGATATATTTTCTCCTGTTGTGAAAATTATTTCAATCAGAACTATTCTAACTCTAGTAGTTGCTGAAGATTTACATATTGTGTAATTAGATGTAAAGACAACCTTTCTCAATCGGGATTTGGAGGAAGAGATATATATGCAGCAGCCACAAGGATATGAGGTAAAAGGGAAGGAGAAACTAGTGTGCAGGTTGAAGAAGAGCTTGTATGGCTTAAAACAGGCTCCAAGGTAGTGGTATCTAAACTTTGATAGGTTTATGTCTGAACAAGGTTATACTAGATGTCACTCTGACCATTGTGTTTATCTCAAAATAAAAAATGATGGAATCTATATTATATTGTTATTGTATGTAGATGGAATGCTTGTTGCAGGTTCTAACATGCAAGAAATAAATGTGCTCAAAAGGAAATTGGCAAACTCATTTGTAATGAAGGATTTGGGTGCTGCAAAACAAATCCTTGGTATGAGAATAACTAGAGATAGGAAGAATTGCAAATTAACATTGTCTCAAAGTGAGTACATAAAAAAGGTGTTGACAAGGTTTAATATGCAAAATACAAAACTAGTTAGTATACCTTTGGCCACCCATTTCAAATTAAGTAAGAAGGCATGTCCCAAGGCTGAGGAAGAAATGGCTCATATGTCTAAAGCTCCATATGCATCAGTAGTTGGAAGCTTAATGTATGCAATGGTCTGCACAAGGCCTTATATTGCACATGCAGTGGGAGTTGTAAGCAAGTACATGAAGAATATAGGAAAAAAACATTGGATGGCGGTGAAGTGGATTCTCAAGTATTTGAGAGGTACCACAAATCAAGCATTATGATTTGGTGGTTCAAACATTTGTCTACAGCGATATGTTGATGTAGATATGGCAGGGGACAGAGATAACAAGAGGAGCATTATAGGATATGTGTTTACTATAGGTGGAACAACTGTCAGTTGGGTCTCAAAACTACAAATTTTTGTTGCACTCTCAATAATAGAAGTAGAGTATGTTGCTGCTACAGAGGCTAGTAAAAAAATGATTTGCTTACAAAGGTTTCTGGATGAATTGGGTAAGAAGTAGGAGTTGGCCAAGTTATACAGTGAAAACCAGAGTGCCATACATCTTGCAAAGAACTCTGCATTTCATTCCAAGACTAAGAATATACAGCTCAAGTACCATTTCATACGGTCAACATTGGAAGATGGACAGTTGAAGCTAGAAAAGATACACACTAGCCAGAATCCTGTAGATATGTTAACAAAAGTTGTAACCAGGGAGAAACTGAGAACTTGCTCAGTTTCAATTGGTCTTCGAGTATGATGAAGAAGATGAGAAACAACCAAGTCTAAAGTGGAGTCATTGTCTAGCAAATGAAGCAGCAGTGGAGTTGCTATAATCAATCTCCAAGTGGGAGATTGTTGGGTGTGCAGCCTGATTCTCTTCTGTATTCAAAGGTTTCAGGTGAATTTATTCCCCAGAAAGACTGTACACCCCTCCACATGGGTGGGTGCGGCGAGGACTTTTTCCCTCTAGCAGGGGTCTTGGGGGCGTTAATCCCCCTTGGTTGGGGGTTACGGGGACCAGCAGTCCCTTGACAAGGGTTTGGTGACAGCGCCACCGAAGCTAAAAATAGATGTAAAATTGCCTTGTAAAAGTCTAGTAATTTCTAGTCAATCTGGGCGGTTCATTAGGTGAATGATCTGACAGTAGAAGTTATGTTTAATTTAGGGTTTTTTGGCCTAGAACGCAACCCCTCACTATATATGAGGGAATTGTATTGTGTCTATGTAGATCTATATTTTGATTGAGGAAGAGAGAGGATATTGAGAGTGAAGACGGAGTTAAAGCGGATCTTTTGTAGGTTGTATCTCTTTAGTTTGGTGGATAATCTAATAAAATAAGGACTGGTTGTTTCTCTGTGGACGTAGCCCAAACTAGGTTAACCATGTATATCTGTGCCTCTCTTGTTTTATGCGTTTTCTATGTTTATATTTCTACAATATTTTATGTGTTCCTATATAATTTTCTAACACAAATTCCCTAAATTATTGGCTCCCAGAAGGAGGGAAATAAATTAAGATTCAATGTAGGAAGCTCTATATCATCAATTCTATCTCCAATGGCTACAATATCATATTTGATATGGCGGACTCACATAAGATATGAGACAACCGAATATTATCTAGTGATCATGCCATTTACAAAGATGATTTCTCAAGGTTAACTTCCTACTATTTTCGCTTCTCTCATACAATCCTACTAAAGCATGATATACTTCATTGAGATTTTTTAATGTAGCAACATGAGGAATCGAGTGGTCATTTATGGAGTCTACCATGATTCTCTTAGCCTTAGATTCATTCTTAGATTATAATTGGATGCCCCCTCATCTCCCACTAGCTCTATAATAAGTCTCTCCAAATAATCCTTACGCCCATTCTCTTCCAAGATAAGGATTATCCTTGTATTCCATGATTTGAAGTTGATGGAAGCATCTAAAATGTATTCCACTTTGAGACTTAGTGCCAGTTTGACAAGGGACCCAAAAACCAATCAAGTTATTGAACACTTGTCTCTTAGGTTGACTTCAATGAAAACTCTTCCAACAAAGCTCTAATACCATTTTGAATTTTCTACAAGATATGTATTAGATATAGTTTTTTGCCAGCTAATTACTACCTAATGATTTTCACACAATATCTTATGCCATTGATATCATTGAGAAATTACACTATTGGGAATGTAGATCACTACTAAGAAGGAATTGAATCAATAATGATGATATTTAATAACTTTTGACTTACTTTTTTTTTTTTTACATATTTTATTTTATTTATTTTATTTTATTTTTATTTTTATTTTTTACTTTTATTTATTTTTTATTTTTATTTATTTTATTTTTATTTTTTTTTCTGTTTTACTGAATAATAATACACACCATAACATCAATAGATCCGCAACATAGAATTGACACATAATACCCATGATAAACATCAAGAAAAAAATGCAAAAGAAAACACGAGTATTTTTGGTGGAAACTTCGAAGGAACAAAAAACACCCTATTGTTTTTGCAGTCCTATAAATATTTTTCTTAGTTACATATTCTAGTTAGCTGCCACTAGCAAGAAGGCACCACCCCTTCAACAATTTGGTTGGACACTACTAGAAAGGAGCCACTTCTCCTATAACAATTTATATGGCCACCACCAACAAGCAACCACTACCCCTATATTAGCAAGCCACCACTTGTTGGAGGCCCCAACCTCCTCGATCTCTTAGGGCCATTATTTCATTCATTTTTAGACTGAACCCTAATCATCAAAGCAATATTCCCTATAGTACAATCTTGAAAAATAAGCATCAACATATCTCCATAGATAAAGTCCTCCCTTGATCACACAATTCAACCATCAAATATCGTGTAAATCAAAGCATGAAAGAATATATGTAATGATGGGCTCAACCTTTGAAACTCCACATCAATTCTAAACACTGCCACCTACATACAACACACTGATCCATGTTCTTTATCTTTTCTACAACTATCAAATCAATGATCACCCACAAGTGTACATTATATCTCTTTATTTCCTGCACAAAAATCTATGTATTACTTGTGATATTCAATGAGCTCCTAGAGTCACATTACTTCAATCTAAATACCTTCTCAATGGCTCACTCCCGCTATCCATCAAACACCAACAACTCAAAGCATTCTCCTATAAGTAATATTTTCCCTTGAATTCTCAACTTTGATCATCTTCAACAAGGTAACCAATCAAACAAGATATGTAACTTCAAATTGATAAATCTAAACAAAAAAAACCCCAAAGAACATGAAAAAACAACCCAAAAATCAAAATTGTGCATGTTGGAGTGACATTTTTTTGTGGTCATAAATTTTCAACATTTTTTAAAAATGACAATAAAAACCAATTTTTTAACCCAAAAAATACCCTGAAATCAAACAATGTTGATGCTAACATCAACATCTTTTTAGTTAAAAATCCAACATTTTTAGCAATGGAATGAAAAATAAAATACCACAACTCCAAAAATCAATAAAATTCCAATATTTGCAATAATACGTTGAAGCTAACATATCACAACTCCAAAAAACCTAAAATTGCCAACAATTTTCAACCATGGCATTATGGCTCTCAAAACATTATAATTTTGACATTTTTCAAGCATGATGTTAAAGATAAAATATCACGAGTCCAAAAAGCCTTAAAATTTCAATATTTTTCAACCATAGAATTAAAAACAAATATCATGATTATAACAAATCTTAGATTTTCAACATATTTCGTGATCAAATATCATGACTAAATTAAACCTTAAAAATAAATACCTAAATAAAAAATTCATTATACCAAATACTAAAAATATAGTTATTTTAAAATATTAGCCTAAAACAACTTGACACATTGCAATGGAAAATTAAAAATCAACCATCAAATTAGCACATAGTGAGGGCATGCTTGACCCATTGCAATTGAAACTTAAAAATCAACAATCAAATTACATAATGGAGGCAAGCATGCTTCATTTTAATGAAAACTGAAAAATCAGCTATAAAAATAACATATATCTGGGTCAGGTTGCTAGTCAAACATCAACACAACCCCTAAAACAAAAATAAATAAATAACTCATTAAAATTAAAAAACAAAGAAAAAAATTAAAATTAAACATAAATTGGTGTGTCAATATTATCTTGCCACCCCCACCTAGCCACCTAGGGGCCGCTAGTGACGGGTGGCCAACCCCGCCTAACTGTCAAGGCCCCTTACTGGTTGGGTGGAGGTTGGAACCCTCACTCAACAACTAAGGGGTCATGGGCCAGGGCAAGCACCTTGGCCTGCGACCCCTCCATTGCTAGGCAAGGTTCCCTGTCGTGGCTTGCGACCCTTTTGCAGCTGGTCGAGGATGGCATGACAATTATCAGAATCATCCTTCATTGTGATGGGGGTGAATATTTGGTTATGAGAATCACTCTTTTTCATCTTGGGGGCCAGACTATGATTTCCGTAATCACCCTCCACTGTGCAGGGTCCAGACGGTGATTTTGACAATCACCATCCATGTTGTTGGTGGTGAGAGGGCATTGTGGGTGATTCCCAAATCACACATTAGAGAAATTTTGATGTAACAAATGGGCCTCAAAACAAAAATGTACAACAAAAATAAAATTTAGAAGAAACGATAGGATTGAATGTGAGGATGTCAACCATGGGGGATGATTCAACATATCTGGAGTAAAATTTTAAAATGATAAAAGAATAAAAAAACTACTTTTTCAACTCATATTTTAAACTTATATTCCTATGATTTACCCAAATTGCAAGCACAAACATCAGTTGGATGCATACGATAAATTTTCATCCAAGGTGTACCCATGTTGCATACTTTTGATGGACCCTACTACACAAAAATGTGAAATACATGGAAAAACGTGATTCCAATCATGTTTTTTCATATATTTCACATTTTTCATTTTTGTAGGGTTCATCTAAAGTTTACAGCATGGGTACTCCAATGAGTGCTCCCACTCAAAATTTGAGTAAAATTGTTGGGAGATAAGTCAAAAATACAAGGTGAATTTTTTTTTTTCATTTTTCTTCTAAAACTTGATGAGATAATCTAATCTTATTTTATTACTTGCACTATATTTTATAATATTCCTTAGGAGGCTTGTTTTGGACCTCGAAATTTCTATAATGCTCCATCATGCTGGGGTTAGAGGGTCATTTTGGGAAGAATCACCCTTTATTGTGTCGGGGCTAGAGGGTGATCTTAGGAATCACCCTCCGTCATTCTTCAGGTGAGACGGTGATTCCAAGAATCACCTTCCACTGTGCATGGGCTAGAGGATGATTCCTAGAATCACCCTTTGCCATGCCGAGGCTAGAGAGTGGTTTTGGGAATCACCCTCCATCATGTTGGTGGCAAGAGGGCACCATGAGCGATTCTTGGAATCACCCTCCACTTTGATAGGGGCTAGAGGGTGATTTTTGGAATCACCCTCTTTCGTGTCGAGGCCAGAGTTTGATTCCAATAATCACCCTCCATTGTGCTGGGGTGAGAGGGTGATTCTGAGAATCATGCTCCACTGTGATGAGGGCGAGAGGGTGATTCTGTGAATCACCCTCCATCATGCGAGGGCTGGAGGGTGATTCCTAGAATCACAATCCGCAGTGTTAGAGCTTGAGGGTGATTCTCATAATCACCCTCCCGTGTGTTGATGGCGAGAGGGCATCGTGCGTGATTCCTGAAATAACCCTCCACCATGCTAGGGGCCAAGGATAGAGGTTGATTAATGGAATCACCCTCTGTTGTGCTATGGGAAAGAGCACATCGTGGGTAATTCCCATAACCATCCTACATCATGCAGGGGGCTAGAGGGTGATTCTTGGAATCATGCACACTCTATCTCACTACCTCTTTTCCACTGGGGGTGGTAGTTCAATTTCAAGAATTAGTGTGCCACCCTTGCCCAACTGTCAAGCGGCTGTGGGGCGGGGATGGTGGGCTAATTTTATTAATTATTTTTTAATGTGTGATATATATATATATATATAATATAAATATATATATATATATATATAGATAAGATAGATAGATAGATAATATTTTCTTATACTATGTTTTTTGTCTTTTTTAATATATTTTTTTTGTCTTACTTTTTTTTATGTTGAATTTTCCTAGTTTTATGGCTTTTTTGTTATATATATATATATTATATATATATATATATATATATATATATATATATATATATATATATATATATAATATATATATATATATCTATAATATATATATATATATTATATATATATATATATATATATAATATATATATATATATATATATATATATATATATATATATATTATATATATATATATATACATACATTAAATGATTAAGTAACAATATTAAAAAAGAAATGCATACTTTAGACATAAAAAATTTGAAATTGTCAAAAATATGCCCTGAAAAGAGAAAGGTTGATGCTTTTCAATATATGCATAAAAATCAACAACATTTAAAAAAATTATCCATACATAATATATCATAAAATTTAAAGTGCCAAAAATAAGCCCAAAAGAAGCAGTTGAAGTGCATCAACACTTTTTAAAATTTGCATGCAAGTCACTAACATTTTAAAAAAAATGTGCAAAGAAAATTTGAATTATAAAAAATATGTTGAAAAAAAAGGTGTATTTTGAATCAATACTTGTGCAAATTGGATGATTTTTTTCTACCTCTAAAAATAATGTGAAATCAATTTATTTCCTGTTTGATTGGTTACTATGTTATTCAAGATTAGGAGAAAACTTTCTTGGGCTATTGGAGCAAATACCAAGTTCAAATACCATAAACATTTCACTCCCCCTTTGCAATTAATGTCAACTTATAACTAACCCAAATCTGAGGTCTTCAATATGAACCTGAGTCTTCATCCTCATCTTCTCATTCTCTTTCCATTTCTTTTCATTCTCTCTGTTGACATCAATGAAAAAGGGAAATACAAACTCTGAAGAGAAATTCCAACATGCTCCCCCCTTGGCATTGATGCCAACCTATAGTTGACTCAAATCTGAACTCTTCAATCTAAACCTAAGTCTTCTTCGCCATCTCCTCATTCTCTCCCCCTTTGACATCAATTAAAAAGGGAAATACTGACAGTGAAGACCAAATCCCACAATATGCGAACTAAGAGAAGCTCTCCCCCTAAAGTGTTGAACACCATGTTGACCACAAAATTGATACCAATTGATCTTCTGATGAAATTTGATCTCTTCTAGAAAATTAGCATGTAAAAAAAGAATCACAACTATAAAACATGTTTCTATCCAACACTACACAACCTATTATGATTGCCATGTTCCCCTAACCATGTAAGTATATTTACATATGACTCCTGAAACTGTTGTTCATCAATAATCACTACTGCTTATGTCTCCTTGACTCTTGAAATAGGCTACATCAACCAAATCAAATACTCCACTAGACATCAAGGAAATATGAATTATGGGCCTCACTATTAGTTATATAAAAAGGCCCATTTGGTCATCCCTCATCATAGATTTACCTCTCTCTTTTCATTTGATAACACCTTTTTGACTACAATGTTTTTATTATGAATATTAAATGATGTTTATCATATCTTGTGGCATAACATGATTAATTTGCAAGAAAGGGTTCATTTACTTTGCATAGGCATGTTGGAGGAAACTAGAAGAGATGTAAGAGTCTTTCCCCTTACATTTATTCACCTATAACTCGACTTTCTCCTTGTATTTCCTCACCTTAGTTCAAGGATCTATTAAACGACCGATGCACTCAACGATTGCAAGGATCTCAAGGATATATATCCAATTTTATAGGGATTTTGTGGGTAAGTAACCCTCCTTTCAAGGATGCTTCCACTCGGCTATATTTGTATAAATAAAGAATCTCAAGAGATCAATAGGATTCAAATTTTTAGAGAAGGATATTGACTGCTAGATCTAGGATCTTGTACCTGTCATTTTCATTTTCGTATCATGTGCTTGAGCACTTTTTGAGATCAATGAGAAGTGCTTTCTTTCCTTAAATATGAGCATGTTATAGAGGGTTGAGTTCCCTTAGGTTAGGGCCTAATTCAAGCACTCTAGTTGTACATTTTATTATACATCTTTATTTTCTATAGGTTATCAATATTTTCTTTTCTTGCAATATTTGTTTATATGAAAAGTCCCCCTTGCATATTAGATAATCATATCTCAAAAGGTGTGGTTCTGAGACTTCTATTGGAAAGCATGAAAATATAGGTTTTATTCTCCATGTAGTAGGAAGATCTTTAATAAAATTCAACTCATCCTTTCTTTTCTAGTTGATTTTCTGTAATTGACATTGTCAACATGATTTGAATATTTTGCAATATTAGGTAATCTTTGTGGTGTGTGGATCATACTATTGGATTATAGTGCATATGAATTTAATTTCCACTTTTCATATTATTATAATCATTGTCCTTCCTTCCTGAATAACTTCTTCAAAAACACTACTCACTGAGAATTCATTTCTGATTTTTAGAGGCCATCATGTGCATTTGTCCTTATGTAAGATGGGCTCCTAAGGGGTACTAAGTTTGGAAAGGACCTCATAAAAATTCGTTATACTATCCACTACCCTTCTTCACCTCCATATCGCATTCTAATCCCTCAGAATTCTCTTGGATTCAATCTTGTAGCAAAATAGGGAAATCATATTATCTCTTGTACCAATCATGTAGCATCTTGTAGCACCACATAAAAGTTGTGCAAACTTGACCATAATTTTTCTTTGAGCTTGATTTTTTCCTTTGGACCCTATACAATGAACCTTATGATATGAAACTAAGTTTTAGGAAGACTAGAGACGACTTAGGATTTGTCTTTTCACCACTACAATACATTTATGAAATTAGGGTTAGTAAACAAGTTCATGAATTGAATGATACAGGGATGGCTTACATGAATACTTTCCATGATGCTTAATGAAATTTGTTACTTTTGAATGCAGTTATTTAGCGTTGAATCATGCCCTTTACTTTGTGTGATTAGAATAGGTTTTCCTTCCTTGTGTTTGGTTTCATGTCGTAGGTTAGAGTTCCATTCCATGCATTCCAATTTATGCAATTAGATTAGGTTTCCATTTCTACAAGTATATTAGAATTTACATTTCTTGAAAGTATATTATCATTTTCATTTTCTGCATGTATATTACCATTTACATTTCATGTAGGTATATTAAAATTTACTTTCATGCAACATTTTCATTCTTGCAACTAGATAAGGGTTCCCTTTTTGCAACATTCTTTCATTCTTGCAAAGTATAGATTTAGTTTGACCTCAAAGCAGATTGAGTAGAGGTTAGGTTATTTTTTATACAACATTATCACCTCTTAAGTTTCTATAGACCCTGAGTCGATAAATTAAATCTAGTAGCCTTGGGAATTGCAAAATTATTATTGCAATACCACAGCTCATCACTTTTTGGTGTTGTTGTCGAGGAGGTGTTCAAGTAGGTGTTTTTAATTCTTTGAGTTTTCTTCTCTTTTTCATTTTCATGGAACAACCTTGGTGAAAAAATCCATGTAAAAATATATAAGACCATGGTCATGGCACACATATTCCAATTTTAATGGTGGGAAAAAAAATCTTATTGGGTGTTCATTTCAGTTTATTATGGCTAGGGAAATTTCCAAAGTCAATGGAAAAGGCTTTCGAAAGGAATGAGGCATTTATTGACATTCTATTTATGAAAATAAAGGAAATTATGAGAAGAGGAAGGTGAAAGGTTACAAGTTTCATGTGAGGAGGAAAATGAAGGAAAATAATGGAAAATGAAGAAAATAGAGGCCTCATTAATAAAAAGGCTTATGAGGATTAGTGGGCAGACTTGGTGAGTGTAGAATCTTGTCAGTTTAGTTTTGGATCTTTCTTTCTATTGTCTCTCTCTCTCATTCTTGGACACTTAGAGTTTTCTTGGATCACTCTTGAAGGTTGTGGCATACATGGAGTTTTGAATAAATAAGGAAAAGGAAGAGCAAGAAAGCGTAAGAGGACATCTGGATTAGTAGCTACAATGGATTTGAATTGCAGGTATCTATTTTCATGTATGTTTTCCTCACTAGTTTTGGAATGAATGACATATGCATGTGGTTTATCACTCATGATTTGTCGCTGGTATGGATAATTTCCTGGATTGATAGTGGATTTACCTAGCCTTTTCATTTCTTGGATAGCCATGGTGTTGTGGGTTTATTTCTTTATTTTATTTTTTTTGGTTGGTTCTCATGTTTCCTTTAGCTTAGATTGAGCTACTAGTTCCAAGAAGCCCTTGCTCAAAAAATGCTCTGGAATCCCTGTAGCAACTTGGGTTGAGTTACTAGTCCTAGAAGCTTTGTTTGGACAAACATCTTAGAAGCCCTTAGTGGGTTGAGTTACTAGTCCTGGAAGCCATGGTTAAACAAATGCTCTAGAAGCTTGGATAAGCTATGGGTTGAGTTACTAGTCTTGAAAGTCTTGGTTGGAAGAAACACCCTTAAGCCATAGAAGGCTTAGATAGAGACCAATGTGATGATGGTTTTGTGATGTTCGAGAATGAGGTGGAATCATTGTTTGATGGGTTAAGGTGGTTGGCCCCTAGAATCCATGGATGGTTTTGGATTGATCTATTTTATGAGATCCTCAATTCATGCTTGGAATATGGCATGAGGGTGATTCACTAAAGAGAGACTTGGTTCAGCCAATCTATGGTTGGGTGGAACATGGTAGTCCCATACTGGGCTGGCTTTCACATTACTAATATGATGTTATTTATCTTTGTAATTTTATGAGTATTGTACTAATTTATATGTGAATGATATGGTTGATGTTTCCTTGGTATTTTTGTTACAGTATTATGTTGGTTATGAACATGTATTATGAAAATAGCTACGTATGGCTCTCACAATGTTTTGTTTTGAAAATGAATCAACAATGTATCTATGGCTTAATGGATGAAACTACAGCTAATGTGTTGAGGCATCAATGCTTCTTAGTGATTCTTAAATGAGTACGAGACCCCTATGCTTAGATCTATTGTTTGCACCTATAGATTACATATTTTTTATATGTTTGATGAAATGTCGGTCATGGCTAGTAGGTTCTAATCAAGGGCTTGTTTAAGTAATTTAATTTTGTATCATCATTCCCTTGTTATATTTTTGTTTCAAAGGTGTCATTCAATTATTAGCAGTGACCTAGGGTCTGGGCCTAAAAAAGTGGCTCAAATCTTGGGGACGTTGGCACAATACTGAGCAGAAAAGTCCCTGGATGTTGCCATGCCATGCTATGGGAGTGTCTAGAGCCTTCTAGACACATGTATGTCCATATCAAGGGAGCGTTTTGGGGTTAAAATGTCTAAAAAATCAGTGGAACCTAGGGGCTGGTTAGCTGAGAGTTTGGGGTGGTACTCGAGAGCCCTGTTGCTGGTGTGGAAGGTCTTTATGGTGTGTTTCAGTCGGTCCCACTTCCTTAAGGTGACATAGGAGGTCGAATCATATCATAGTAATTTCTCATCACATGTTTACCTTGGTTGGATAGTTACATGGGTAGATGTGGGAGGAGAGTGTTATGAAGTCGTATTAAAGAATGGGTCACCCTTTAGACAAGATGCAAAGTGTGATTATCATGCACGCATGTAGATTGGATATGTGCTTATTATTTATGCATGGTAGTGGTCATTTCTATAATTGTGTTGAATGAGGTAAAGCAGGAGATGCATACCATCGAGGTGAAGTTGCAACATTGGACCTTGAGGTAATACCATGTCATTATACAAGTTTGTATGTTGGGAATGAAGGTATGTAGGATAAGGATTGGTATATGCATTATGGTTATGTCTATGACTTCCATTCTATTTATGTTATGATTACATACACGATAGATGTTAATTGATTAGTGTAGTCATATGCACATGTGTGAGATATTCATGAATGATAGTAACCTATGGTTGTATGCATTTCCATTGTTGTTTTAGGTTAGATAACTTGATGATTATATTATATGTTGTTGATGAATATGTTATATGTTAACCTGTAGTCAGCTCGATGATTATGTATATTGTAGAATTGAGACTTCTGTGATTTGTCATAGTTATAAGGAGAGCTTCAGCGTAAATCACATAAGAAAGACTTTCGTCGACGCGTTTCGAACCAACCAATGTGGTTCATCGTCAGGACAAGATGAAGAAACAGATCCAGATCAGCGTGTTAAATAGACCAAGCAGAGACTCCAACGGCTACCACAGTCTAACGGCTACTTTTCCACACCAACACCCCAGTCAAACTTCCTCTCACTAATTTAATATATTAAAATACTATTATATTCATTTAATTTACAATGTTACCCCTTTATATATAAAATTATCTGTCAATATTTATTAAATTATTAATTCATTAAATCAATGTATATTTTAATAATATAATTATTATACCTAATTTACTAAATACCCTCATTTTGGTATAATTGTAATTTATTTATAATTAATTTTGGAAAAGGGTTAAGTTAGGTCAATTAAAAACAATATATTAATTTGCTAAAATAGTAAAGCCTTATATAATAGTATATATAATTGATAATATTGAAAATATAAATAATTAATTTATTAATATATTAAAACTATCCTAAATTAAATTACTAGGGTGAGGTTTTATAGATAATTTTAAAATAGGTTAAATTAGGTCAAAAAATTATATTTATTAATTTATAATAATGTACTATATATAAATTAGTTATTAATATTATGTGTTATATATAATTAATTATAATTAATAATACTAATATTGAATATATAATTAATTAATTTATTAATATATTTAAACCAATCCTAAATTAAATTACTAGGATGAGGTTATACGAAATAATTTTATAGAAAAGGTTAAATTAGGTCAAAAAATTATATTTATTAATTTATAATAATGTACTATATATAAATTAGTTATTAATATTATGTGTAAAAAATAATAATATGTATAATTAATAATACTAATATAAGTAATTAAATAATTTACTAGAATATTTAAATTAATATATATAAGTCCTAAACTAAACATACTATGAAATATATATGGGACTATATTAATAGTACTATATGTCTATAATTATAATGTAGAAATTCATTAATTAGTAACTAGAATAAAGCCTATAAAAGGGGTTAATTGAACTGACATTCGATTTAATATTGTTATATGAATAAATCTCACTCGATTTTAATAAATTCTACATACACCGGAGATAAAGCACAGGAAGAGGTTATAAAGAGACCGGAAGACACAAAGGAACAAGGGAAGAACACAATGCAGTCAGCGATAAGTGATATCAGACTCACACGGACAAAACCAAGCCCACACAAAGAAAGCACCTCAGAAAAACAGAGGGGGGGAGGAAGAAACCCTAAGATGACAATGCAGGAATCCAACTTCTACTAACCTTCCACCCATCATCTCTGTTGAGATTGATGGGTCTTCGCTCAATTTCAATAGCTTCCCTTAACTTGCGATGATGAAATCGATCTACCCTGGCAATGACTTCGGCCTCTTCTATGCAGACATGATGCTTAGTTTTATCCACATGCTCTGCTAGAGCTGAGGATTTTATTCTACCATGCCTCAGGTCCGCTGCATGTTCACAGATTCTCTGCTGGATGGAGCGCCCTGTTTCCCCTATATAAGGGGTCCCACATGAGCATGGAATCAAATAGACACCTTTCATGTCTTTGGGGTCGACCGGATCCTTTACAGACCTCAAGAAGTCGACGAAAGTCTTTCTTATGTGATTTACGCTGAAGCTCTCCTTATGATTATGTATATGTTGTTGATGAGCATGTTATATGTTAATTTATTGTTGTTGTATGTTAGTTAGATTGATGACCAGGGCTATTTAATTAATATGTTGATGTTATATGTATCATGCTAAATTGGATTGGCCTATGCAGATGGTTAGGGTTACAACATTCAAGTATGAGTCGACTTACTTGTGACATCGTGTTGAACTAATCTAGACTGACAGTGCATATTTGATTGTTATGCATGAATAACAATTGTTTATGATCATATGATGTGAACATGTTAGATATTTATGGTTATGGATATCATGACCTTATTTATGTTTTATTTGATATGTTGTGAAGTTATATCATTCTAATCTAGATTGATTGTGCATACAAGATAGCCTCCCATGAGATACATTAAGTTGTAGGGAAACATGTGCGGCATTAGCATGACAATGTAACAATTGATGTGTTTATATAACTAATAGTAGGGTGATGTGATAACACACAATAAGACTTGATTGCAACAAGGAAAAGGTAAAAGAAAGGAATTGGGTGAAACTTCATTTGGCTATGTTTGGAAACCGCAATTCCTAAATAATAACTTCTCTCATACAAGAAGTCTTCTTTACCTTGAATTTGTATGACACTATGAGGATATGTGCTATATTCATAAATATGTATTTCAAAGGTATAGTAGTTGGTTCTATTTATGGCTAGATTCGTCAAAGGATTGGAGTCCCTTGAGAGCTGGTGTGGATGTGTTCATTTGCAAGAAATGTTCTTAGCACAACAAAGTAAGGGAAATGGTTTAATGTTATGTTTAGTTATCCGTGAATAATTATTTGTTTATGGTAGTATGATGCAAGGAATGGCATGACAAAAGAGACTGGAATGAGTTTGTGAAGAATGCTCAGGTTGGGCTTCCCTTGGAGGCTCTGGGAACCATGGGGATTGATTCATGGTGTCTGTTGAGAGTATTATGTTTTTGATTCTTTGTAATTTCTTTGTGTTTTATTTGCATCTTTGTTTATGTCTAGTGTATGAGCATACCACTTTGTTTATGGTGTTGCATTTTAATTAGTTTTCATGGTTTTATTCTTGGTTGCTTTTGATTCTTGCCTTTTATGTCTTGAGGGCATTGGGAATTGGTTGGGAAGGAGGAAATATAATGGAGCTCAAGGAGAGTTGAATGAAACCCAACAGGTAATGAGAGACTCGAATGAAGCTTGGTGCATGCGTAAGGGAAGTTGAAGGTGAGAATATGACTATTAGTTTGGTTGGTTGGGTCTATTGGTGTAAATGGACACTGGCGATAAAGCCATGAGAAAGGTAATCAAGTAAGGTGAAGTGAATGTATTTGAGGTGTCAGATGCCTTGGCTATGTTGGGAACTATTATTCTCAATGTTGTGCATGGATAAAGTGAGTTCTCTTAACGTTTACCTTATTCTATCTAATAATTATATTATGATCATGATTATGCTGATGTTTATATATGTATATATGTATGTCTGTATGTCGTATCTCACATCATCGTCATCGAACATGATTCTTTAATGCTAATTTTTATATGCGTATGTATATGTGTATGTATGTCTTTATCTTACAGGATCATGATTGTTTTATGCTAATGTTTATGTGTATGTATATATGTATCTATGTTAGTGTCTGATAGGGTCATCAAGGATCATTCTTATGGAAGAATGATTTCTTATGTAGATGAATGGTATGAAGAGGTTCCTGGTCTATGAGGAATCAAGTGGAAAGAAGAGTCTTGACAATATATGAGGTCAGTATTATGTGGATATGAATTGATATTATATACTTGTATTATGCCTATGTTTATGTTATGATGAGTAACATTGAAGGATACATCAGCAGAATGAAAGAAATGTGCTTTGCAGCATGCTAATATAAGCATGGATGGAAAAGAGACACTGAAAGCAAGGTTGCTTGGTAGAGGCAGTGTGGTTTTAGATGTGTCATACTATTATTGCGCATATGTTGTGTATTTTTTACATGTTGCATCTATGATGTTGTGTGCATGCAGTGTTGTGTATATATAGTATGTGTACATGTTGTTTGTGGAATGTTATGTACATGGTGGTACATATAGTGTTGTGTGAATATTTCATATGTAGTGTTGGGTATAGATGGTTTTATGTACATGTTGGATATGAAGTGTTGTGGACATATTGTATTACGCACATGATGGATATGCGTTGTTGTGTGCATATGGTGTTGTGCACATGTTCGATATGTGGTGATGTTTACACTTCATGCATGTGATGTTGTGTACATGTGGTGTTGTCTACATGTTGTGCATGTGGTGTTGTCTACATGTGATATTGTGTACACATTGTACAGGTGGTGCGGTGTAAATGTGGCATTTTGTACGTGTTGTGCAGGTGATGTTGTGTACATGTTATGTTGTGTATACATTATGTAGGTGATGCTATGTATAGGTGATAATTTTCACATATTGTACATGTGGTATTGGTGTATGTTATCACTTAAGAAAAAAAATATGAATTTTGAACATCAGTTTGATTCGAAAGGATTGGTGTTAGTCTTGGTCTAGTCTTTCCATGGTTGGTTTTAGAGTCTAGGACCTAGAGGGGAGTCTTGTTGGCATTGTCAAATAGGGTCAACACTCTAGTTTTACAAATCACTAGTCCCACATCACACATAAATTTCCATGTGTCAAACGTGTGTAAAGGTTTTCATGTGCTACAAAACTACCTAGGATTTTTTGCAACGCAAAACCCAGAATTTGCACTGGCTATGCTACTAAATCAGGGATTCATGCAGATTCATGCCAAATCTCACCTAGATTTCCAATCCCTCAGAATCTGTTAATCTTACATCATCAACTGTCAGTCCATGCACCATGCCTATCACATGCAACCACTCATTTTCATCATTAGATTCATTAGGTGTCTTGGTACACGAGCTTCAAATTTAAAAAAAGGGTCCAAGTGTTTTCAGTTATGTTCATGTTTCTTTTCATGCATGAGAAGAAAATTGATAGGCATTTGATCAGAATTCTTTAAAGTTCAAGCGAGGCAGCTCCCCTTTCCATTCAAGTGAGGCAGTGATCAAGATTAAGATGGTGCAAGCTCTTTCAATTTTCATTTTGCAGGAATTCCAAGGAGATGTCTACAGAGAAGAAGGATCATAGGTCAGGCAAGTGTCTATGGAATGAGCCTGAAGGTTTAGATGTTCTCTTGAGGAAAAATGAAGTTGAACAAGCTTTCAAATAGGTTGGCTGTTGGAGATTTTGTGAAAAAATTCAAGGAGGCCACATGCAAGTCACCAAAGAGTTTGCTTTCAATTTCATAGGATTAAATTCAAAGGTTGGAGTGCTTGAATTACCAATCTCTCCAAAGTTTATATCCGTAGTCACTAAAATTCCAAGGGGACTGGAGATGTGGTTTAAAAACTCCAATTTTGATATGACTCGTTGCAAGGAATTCTTGAAGCCAGAGTTCATTGATTTAGACATGAACAAGTCAGTGCCCAGGAACTTTGTGGAGGATTCATATGCTAATTTTGTTACCTACATATAGAGATACTTTACCTATGAGGGGAGATATCATAATTTGTATTCCTATCACTTCAAAATTCTACTTCATTTCACTGGAAAGATGTCTCTGGATTTTCCTTTTTATCTGTTTCGTAGCCTAGGAAAAATGTGTAACAAGGTTCAGTTGAAGAAGGAAACCTGTGAGACCTTTCTGTTTCATCATGGCTTAGTCAAATTGATTTTTTTAAATGAGCTCTAGAAAATAGATAAGGAGTGGTCCATTTTCTTGTTTATGTGTGGCTTCAGAACATAAACTAGTCTTAGCCCTAAGGCTACGGGGATTTCTTCACCAGTAGTAAGTCATTAGGAGGAAACAAGATCGAGAATATTAGTGAAATTAAAAGCCAGAAAGCAGGTGAAGGAGCCTATGAGACCACTAGTAGTTCAAGACACCCCTCAACAGTCATAGAAAAAGAAGGTTTAGATCAAAGAAGGTGTATAAGAGCAATCCACAGGTGAAACGGTCCAAAGAAGAGTAACCAGGAGCCAACTAACTAGAGAAAAGGGTAAGACAATGATTGTTGATGGGAGCTCAGCTTCAAAAGGAAGCTTGAATGATTTGCTTCAAGCTATTGACATTGAACAATATCCTCTAGTCAGAGAAGAATTAATTGATTCAAGTAAAGGAAAAACCAAAAAAGCCAAAACTTCTATGAAGCTCAAATTTGATGATCAGGCTTCTAAATTTCTTTCTAAGCCTTGAAGACCCATGACAAGGCATTCAAAAGGGATACAAGAGGCATAGTTAGAAGCAAGCGAGATAGGGGAGGTAGAAAAATTACATGAAGGACCTGTGGTTCCATCATAAACATCATCACAACTGCACAAAGATGACAGAGGTAAGGTAGTTATCACTCAATAGGAGGAATGTAGTTTTGAAGAGTTGAAAAATAAACTGAAGCTTGCCAATCTTGATATTGACAAAATTAGAAAAACCTCAAGGAAACATGCAATGAAGGAAGCCAATTTTAACAAACTAGAGGTTCTGTGGGAAGATAAAACAGTTTCGATACCCGAAGTAGTTAGCTGTCATGCTCAATATTTCATTTGGATGGTTCCTGCAACAAAAGAAGTAGGATAAATTATAAAGGTCAATGCAAAATTGAGAGTTGGAATACGAAATATGAAGAGGCAAATCGAAGATCTAAAGATACAACTGAACCAGCGTGAAGGACATCCTCAGCTAAAAAAAACTACATAGCAAGTAAGGCTAATCCTAAAATTTTGATGTGGATCACCTTTTTGAACCTTACTCTGAAGAATGCTATCAGTCTATTCATCTTTGAACAACCCCATGGTGTTGGAATAATATTGAGAGTGGGGGGGGGGGGGGGGGGGTGTGAATCAGTATTATCAAATCAGTAAAACGTTTTCATTTCCATACTTAGATACATATACGCCACTTCAGTTAAGTTAACCCGTGTTTATGCGCGACTGTGTCTAATGAAACTAGCATATATCTAGAATACTTATGATACAGATAATCCATTACATGTTGATCTTTAGATAATGCATCAGAACTTCATTGATCATATGAACAGTAAACAAAAGCAGTAAAACATAATAGATCATCACACACAAGAAGCCCACATGAACACCATGATATAAGGTGGAAACCCAATGTGGGTCAAAATCACCTGCTACAATTCGTCTCAATCTTCTTTAATAAGAAATTCCTTTTACAATAGTTCTGTACTGGTGCAGACTTATACCAGTACACAGGCTTCTACCTGCAGAAGGCTACAACCTTCTCTCGTTCTCTAGACTCTCCTGGAAGGGAGCTACAACCCCCTTTGCTCTTGTACTAGCTGATCCATTTACTAGTACACAGGCTGCTACCTGCTGAAATGCTCCAACCTTTACTTGTTTTCCATCCGCTACTAGAAGTGAGCTACCACCCCCTTGGCTCTTGTACTAGCAGATGTACTAGTACATAGGTGCCGACCTACCAACGGCTACAACCTTCTCATTCTTCCTCCAGGTACCACGTTTCATCAATTTTCAGACTGGATACACTGAAGCACCACACTATAATCTGAAGGCCACGTTTCATCCAATTTTCATAATGGACCCATCAATATCTTTGAAGCACACAAACACTAGCATCATCAATCTCTAAAACACCCAAAACTGAATCACTGAAACCTTGTCAACAAAAGACAGTCACCATAACACAGAGCAGAACATTGAATTTTGCAACAATACTCAGAACCAACTGTATCACCAAAAATCCTAGCTCAAATGGTATACGCTACTTGGACAAACCAAACCCGCGTACATATGTGCTTTTACCACATCCAACCCGCGTACAGATCTATAAATATTCGATCATGACTTGCAGCTATTTCCAACTTAAGTTATACCCAGTTCAGAACATTTCATGCGTGAGTATACAGATCTAGAACAAACATAATCAACCATATAGAGATAGTTCATTTCAAACCATTTTGATCCCGATCTATCCTTGGATCTTTCTCTCCATCAACTGGTGGGATCCCTCCTTAGCTCAGATCATGCAATGCAACATAACCCATATCTTGTATATTGGATCTGATACTACATTAGATATTCAAGTAATTTCCCTCCCTTTGGATAATGATCTTCTTCTCCTTTTATAGTCTTAGCCTTTACTCAATACCATGGTCCAAGACCATAACAAATCAATACCATGGACCTAATACTAGGGATCAACACTTATGATGAGATAGCATGGTCCAAAACCATAGGTTCAAATTCCAAGGACTAAAATACCACAGACCAAAAATAAATTCTTCCACATGTACGTGCCTTTCTGTGCATGAATGTGCGTGCATACGCATACGCGGCTTAAGAACGTCTAACCTGCGTTTATAAGCAGCTTTGTTTTGACCAATCTTCATATACATAGTTTTCATTCACAGGACATGCGTGTATATGCACCTTCGCTTCACTGAAACTGCGTACAGGCCTATAAAGGATACTTCACTCTTTCAAACATTCTTGTAGTTTGATCATCAATTCCTTGTTTCTAACCTGCTGCACTATGATCTGTCATCTATGTGATTTTCCATCAAGGACAACACTTGTCTCATAATGCCAATGATCTCCCCATTTGGACTTGATGGCAAATCTAACTTGTCATATTGAGAATCGTCATATGATTCATTTGAGCTGTCTCGCATCCCATGCATTCAGTCACATCTGATATCTCTTCTGTAGATTCATTTGATAATATATAATTGAGATGTTCTTTTATGAGTGGGTTGTCATCAAGTACAACACATGCATCATAATGCCAACAATATCCCCCTTTGCACTTGATGGTAACAATACCATCACACACTCTCCCCCTTTGACATCAAGGGCAAAGGGCGGACCAAGATATTCTCTTCCTTTGATAAGCATTTTGCTGTCCATACTTCCCCTGAGTGCCTACTGAAATTTCTGAATGAGCTCCCCCTTTGTATATGCCAAGGTGTACCAATCTATCCATGCTTCCCCTGGATACATGCTGAGTCTCTGCACTGCTGAAGTGTGTTGTTCATGCTCCTCCTGACTGTAGGCAAGATCTGCAAAAAGATGTTCTATAAGAAGAACATGACTCTCACATTCCTATCACCAAAGACTCATACATCCATCCATCTCTCAACCAAGTGAGGATATACAAATATTGACTCATCCATCCAACCAAGTGGGCTTACACCGGAAGTTTATTCAAGATAAACAAGTACATTACATCATTCATCCCAGGCATAATGGGGAAACCAAAATAGGCCGTTACATGACCTTGATAACAAAAGATATATATGACATAGAGACAAAATATCTAAAGCAAGACTATGAAAGTTATCAATAACTAATATCAGTAGCATTTGTCTATCACTATCAGCAACCATGTTCTCCTTCTGTTCTCCCTGATCTATCTGAAACCAAAAACAACTTTTATACACGAACGAAGAGCTTGTAAGATAATGCCAACAATGCATTATTAGACATTTATCTGCTCCCCCTGAAGCTGTGCCAGATGGTCTCTGTCAGACCTATATCAGACTCTTCTCACCCTGAGTCTAGCCTACTGATTTCATTCAAACTAACATATACGTGACTGTATCCACAGAAACATGAGTATATATGTGGATACGCCTTATGAAACTCGCGTACAACCATTTCCAGATTAGCAACCTGTAAATGTCCTATGACAGGGTACGTCTGCATCAACTCATCATCATAAACTCATCATATGTTAAAACACCATAGCCATCTTATCAACAGGACCATCCATGTATCATCACTTGGGTATATCTGCATCAATCAACATATGTAAGTATCAACCTATCAACATATAGGTAAGAAACACATCGTCATCATGTCTCCAACAATGCAACTTTGAGTAATCATTCATGTATCCGGTGCTATGTATCTTGAGCTCAAGATCTTTTGTCAAGGCTTCTTTATATCATCAACTTCAACAATCCTCATCCATATGAGCACTAAGAACTATAGGAATCTTGCATCGTAACTGTATTATATGATATTTATGCATATGACTCATCATCAAGTAATGAATTTGTGTATTCAATATTTGTACTTCTCCCTATACTTATGAAGATATATATGGACCAAAAATATGATCTGAGCATCAACTATGTAACCCCAAGAATCATATGATATTTTATCATATCATTTAGCCATATAAGCATAATCATAAAGGATTAATAACCATAATGCCAACCATGCTTTATTAAAGGCATATGCTCCCCCTAAACCTGTGCCATCTATTTACTGTTAGATCTGATCATGCTTATATCAGAAATAAGCATCAAGACATCATCATCATCAAGTTAGGATCAGAACACTTCTAAACATCTTACAAGTATCAAGACATTTCACACATTCTCAACAGACTGTAACTATTAACCGAGAGAAAATAATGGACTGAATAATATCAGACCCTTTTTCTGAGCATGTCCCCACTGCTTTTCCTCAAACTGACATATACACGACTTTGAAGTGTCTAACTCACATATATACGCAACTTGTCTTCATGAAATCTGCGTATGAGATTTGGAACACTGATGTTCCACACTTCCAGCTTCCTCTGAATTTGTCATGTCTGTGTACTCTGCTATGCCACATCTTTCTGACTGTACTTCCTTTTTCTTCCATATCTTCGACTGTGATGATGTTTTCTTCTTTTGGTATGGTGCCCATACTTTGTTCCTACATTCCTTAGCTATATGTCCAAGCTTGTTACATGTGTAACATCTTACATGTCTCATATTCCTTCTATAGCAATCAACAGCTCTGTGACCAAACATATTGCAAGTAAAGCAATATCCATTAAAGTACCTGGAATGTGATGATCTTTCATGCTGGTCTTGAACCCTTCTTCTTCTACATCTAGCTGTAACATGTCCAAGATTATGACATGCATAACATTCAACATTATTCATAGGAGGAGTAAAAGATTTTCTTTGAAGGACTTCTTTCCTTGCTTGGTGATGAGATTGACCTTCCATCTCCTTGTTGAGCATTTGAGATTTTGCATTAGAGTCCCTTGTCTTACTTTGTGAACTAGATTCACCTTTATCAGATTCATGAAAACTAAGACCAGTTTTGATAGTAGGAGACCTTTGACTATTAAGAATATCATCCAAGACCTTAGTGATGTCTTGAAATTGTGAAAGCTTATACTTATCTTCTAATTTACCTTTCAAAATATTTACCTCAACCTGAAGTTGTTCTTCCTTTTCTAGATATTGGTTCTTCAAAATTTCTTCAGACTTTTTTCCTTCTTCTACTAGTTGTCTTAGTTTGAGAATCTCCTTTTCTTGTTATTCATTCTTTTCCTACAACATTTGACGAAGTTTGAAGGCACAATATAGTTGAGATTTTAATTTGATAACTTCGTTTTCCTGTTTTTCAGTAGCTTGGAGTAGATCTTTATTCTTCTTCTTTGTTTCTTCAAGTTCCTCCTTTAGCGAGAGGGTCGTAGCTTCAAGACTTTCATAATAGCTAGATCTATCTCTGAGTTTCTTGATTGTTGTGTTCTGTTCATTGACTTCATTTCTTAGAGATGTTACTTCATCATGAAACTTTTGATATTTATCCTTGAATAACTTCCTTACCTTGATTCCTTCCTCTTGTTGAGCCTTTAGTCTGGTAGCAACTTCTTTGAAGGCACCATCCTTTATGTTCAATAGATCTTCTTGATATCTAATTTTGTCTGTCAACCTTTTAAATTCTACCTCTATTTGATATCCTTCTTGCTCACCCATAAGAGCACAATCAGTTGTTTCGATATTACTTACATCACCTTCAAATGGATAGATAGTTGGAACATCGGAGGATAACAAATTCATAGCTGATAGTTCATCTTCATTCTGAAATGATTCCGAATCTGATTCTGAATCTGAAGTGCTTCTGCATAATCCCTAATTGATTCTCCCACTGTCATAGCTCTTTTGAGATGTCTTCTTCTTCTTAGGTGCTTTCTTCTGAAGCTTCTTTCTCATTATTCCACGGATCTCCTTTAAGCGATCAAGCTTCTACAAAAGGACCTGCGCTGAGACCCATTGTTGGAAATAATACTGAGAGGGGGGGGGGGTGAATCATTATTACAAAATCAGTAAAACTTTTTCATTTCGATACTTAGATACATATACGCTACCTCAGTTAAGTTAACCCGTGTATATATGTGACTGAGTCTAATGAAACTAGCATATATCTAGAATACTTATGATTCAAATAATCCATTACATGTTGATCTTTAGATAATGCATCAGAACTTTATTGATCATATGAACAGTAAACAGAAGCAGTAAAACAAAACAGATCATCACACACAAGAAGAATAGATCATCAACAATTCTGTACTGGTGCAGACTTATACCAGTACACAAGCTTCTACCTGCAGAAGGCTACAACCTTCTCTCGTTCTCCAGACTCTCCTGGAAGGGAGCTACAACCCCCTTTGCTCTTGTACTAGCCGATCCATTTACTAGTCCGCGGGCTCCTACCTGCTGAAATGCTCCAACCTTTACTTGTTTTCCCTCCGCTACTAGAAGTGAGCTACCACCCCCTAGGCTCTTGTACTAGCAGATGTACTAGTACGTAGGTGCCGACCTACCGACAGCTACAACCTTCTCATTCTTCCTCCAGGTACCACGTTTCATCAATTTTCAGAATGGATACACTAAATCACCACACTATAATCTGAAGGCCATGTTTCATCCAATTTTCATACTGGACCCATCAATATCATTGAAGCACACAAACACTAGCATCATCAATCTCTGAAACACCCAAAAATGAATCATTGAAACCCTGTCAACAAAATATAGTCACCAGAACAAAGAGCAGAACACTGAATTCTGCAACAATATCCAGAACCAATTGTATCACCAAAAATCCTAGCTCAAATGTTATACGTTACTTGGACGAACCAAACCCACGTACATACGCGCTTTTACCATAGCCAACCCATGTACAGATCTATAAATATTCAATCATGACTTGCAGCTATTTCCAACTTAAGTTATACCCAGTTCATAACATTTCATGCATGAGTATACAGATCTAGAACAAACATAATCAACCATATAGAGATAGTTCATTTCAAACCATTTTGATCCCGATCTATCCTTGGATCTTGCTCTCCATCAACTGGTGGGATCCCTCAGCTCAGATCAAGCAATGCATCATAACCCATATCCTGTATATTGGATCTCATACTACATCAGATATTCAAGTAATTATCCCTCCCTTTGCCTAATGATCTTCTTCTCCTTTTATAGGCTTAGGCTTTACTCAATACCACGGTCCAAAACCATATCAAATCAATACCATGGACCCAATACTAGGGATCAACACTTATGACAAGATACCATGGTCCAAAACCATAGGTTCAAATACCAAGGACTAAAATACCATGGACCAAAAATAAGTTCTTCCACATGTACACGCCTTTTTGTGCATGAATGTGCATGCATACGCATACATGGCTTAGGAACGTCTAACCTGCATGTATACGTAGCTTTGTTTAGACCAACCTGCGTATACGCAGTTTTCATTCAGAGGACATGCGTGCATACGTGCCTTTGCTTCACTGAAACTGCATACAGACCTATAAAGGATACTTCACTCTTTCAAACATTCTTGTAGTATGATCATCAATTCCTTGTTTCTAACCTGCTACACTATGATCTGCCATCTATGTGATTTTCCATCAAGGACAACACTTGTCTCATAATGCCAACAATCTCCCCCTTTGGACTTGATGGAAAAGCTAACTTGTCATATTGAGAACTATCATCTGATTCCTTTGAGTTGTCCGGCATCCCATGCATTCAGTCACATCTGATATCTCTTCTGTAGATTCATCTAATAATATATAATTGACATGTTCTTTTATGAGTGGGTTGCCATCAAGTACAACACATGCATCATATTGCCAACACATGGCATATGAAAAGGCCATTGCAAAAGAAAGAAATCTCAAGGAAGTCAAATTTTGGCATAAAACTGTGTTTTTTAAATCATGCAGCAGTTGCGTAGTGCGCTACAAAACTGTTGTAGCTACACACCATGATTTTGTGGGCCAATTTTGAGAAGAAAAAGGAACCATTTTTGAAGATGGGCTGCTGCAAAGGATTACTTACAGGGTTTGAACATCAAGCAAGGGAAAAACAAGGAAATGAAAGACATTTATGAACTCGAAACTTTATGATTGAAAATGGTCATTATTTTATAGTTAGAACTATTCATAATGCTTCAGGTAGCATTAAAGGAGTTTTTGTCTTACCAAGTGTATAGGAGCAAGGTCTACAACTTATGGAAAACGAGCTAATCCTATGCATTTTATGTAATTAAGAAGAACAATAGGGATAACAAATTTCGAAGATCCTTTTTAAAGACCAAAAGCAGAAAAATAGGAAAAACTTCCCAATATCCAGGAACAGTTGAAGGATAAGGCATCAAGGGTCAGCAGGTAGTTTGAAGCCACCACCAAAGCCAAACTGAGGAAGGCCACTTGTTAGGGAATGAGTTTGTGTTCTAATCAATGCTACTACCAACATAATGAGGAGTTACACTCCTAATTGTTTTAGACCTATAGAGCTGCCAGTTAACAGTCAATTATATTAAATAGTTGGTTTAAGTGTCAATAAGTGTCAAATTAGGAAGATTTCGAATTCCCTTCATGCTGGAGGAATGAATCTAAGTCATGTAATGAACTCTATATGTGAGAGAAAATCTAATGTATCAAGGGTTGGAATTTTTGTAAAGAACTCCCATATTGTGCTTTTGTGTAAGACTCTGTTTAAAGTAATACAATATTTGTATTTGCTTCTCAGGATTCAGAAGGAATTCAATGTTAAAAATGTCTTATGGCTGTCCTCCTTTCATTACTTACAGTGGTATGAATGTATGATTACTTAGAATTCATTGGCTATGCTCTAACTTCCTTCATACATTTGTGGACTATGCTTTCCATTATGCTTCTGATGTACTCTCCATATGTTGAACTCTAGATGCCCTGACTTCCATGTAAAGCTAACATTATTGTCATACTGAAAAAAAATAAAAATAAATAAATAAATAAAAATATATATATATATATAATATATATATATATATATATATATATATATATATAAAAAATAAAAAAAAAAAATAAAAACAAAAAAATAAAAAAAAAATTGACTCCATAAACCTAATGAGTGTTTAGTAATTGTGTTTCAACCATTCACACTTCTTCATTTATTTCGTAGAGTTAGTCATCTAATCTTTATCAAAAAATCTTTGATCTAGTGAGAGAGCCCTCTCAGGTTGAGGAGGCAAAGCCTCGGCCAGAAGTTGGTTTGAAAGAGTTACACAATGTCTTCCTGATCAGTAGCCTATCAGGGATGGGTTTTGTGATAGCAGTGTACATGTGGTATTAGGTGCATGTCGTACTTGTTGTGTTATGTACACGTGGTACTTTGTATGTGCAATGTGTAGTCATGGCATCATGACATATGTATTTATTGTGTTGTACACTGTGTACATATATATATTATGGTGTACACCATATGTAGTCCTATGTATTGTGTTGCATTGTACACTGGGTGTAGTTGTATGAGTTGTAGGTCAGGTGTTGGTGCATGTATTTTATGGTGTTGTATGTCATGTGTGATGCACACTATGTGTATGTGCACATGGTTGAGAAGAAGATACTGGTTGTTTTTCAAGTGTGGCAACCGATCCGATGTGCGTAGAAAACAATGACAAATGTAGAAGGTAAGGGTGGATTAAAGGATAAGTATTAGTATTTTATTTCAGTTTTATTATGGATGTAATCTATAGTTTTGACTTGTGATGGTTACATGTGATTTATGATTGTGAGTTATGATGATTTCATGTGATTCATGATTTTAATTTATGATGGTTGAGTTTGAGCTAAATAGACGTGATATGTTTATTCATGATGATTTGATCAAACAGTTAGTTTGACTTATTATGATAGGAAGTAAATAGGATTGCAATTGTACGTTATTGATGAGCTACCAATGAGTTATGGTGTGAATTTATTTCAATTTATTTTAAATCTAATGGAAGTTATGTGCTTGGTATAGGAAGCACGGAAATGCTCAATTGGCTGGTTGAAACTGACTACAAGAATTAGCAGTAGTAGTGAAAGAAATTGGAACATGTAACAATATGTTGGTAAAGTTCTTCAGGAGAAGGGCCATTGTGGGACATTATTACCCAATATTGTCAATTTATTTCCATGAGTATGCTATGACTGGTTTGATGGTTTGAGGCAAGGATAGGCCTTGGTTTTTGTATCTTCTGATGTGAGGAAGCCTTGTCAAGGGATGGACTGCCCAAGATGGGGGTGCTAGTGAACTTGGAAGTTGTGCCACTGCACGGAAGGGGGTGACTGGATTTCCCAAGGGACTGTGTAGCAGAGAAGGGAAGTTTAGTGATGGATTTGTTTTTGTCATTATAATTTCCAAATGGAATCATATGCACATTGGGAGTGTTCCCTATAAAAATGAGCCACTAAATATTCACTAAGATGACAAGTGACGCTCGACTGTAGGGCTGGACATTGGATGCACATTTGACACTGTAGTGGATTCTGGACTTCCTGGGAAGGAGGTGAATGCTTGTATTTCTTTGAGGGTGGATGTGTAAGCCTATCAATTCCCTTGTTGCAAACGTATACATCGTATCCTTTTATTTGTTGGTTGATAAAATGTGCATATGTGTATATGTGGGTATTACTGTAAATATTGTATCGAGCTACATTTATAAATATCCATATGAAATATGATTTTTTTTGGGTGAAGAAAATGTGTATGTGTGTATATGTGGTTATTATTGTAAATACAGTAATGAGTTGTATTATAAAGCTCTAGTAAACAGCATGTTTGTCATTTTTTAGTAGATGTTCATTATAAATACTACAATGAGCTATGTTATAAATATCCATGGGAAGTAAGTTTTATTTTCAGTGGTTTTTCTAAGGTATAGGTGTGATTGAACACCGAGGATGATATTCCCCGAGGGGGAGTGTTCTGTAACAACCCTGGTAAAAAAATCCATGGACAAATATATAAGACAACAGTTATGGGACATGTATTCTAATATGAATGGTGGGAAAAACATCCTAGTGGGTATTCATTTCTATTTATTATGGATAAGTAAATTGGCAAAGGAAATGGAAAAGGCTTTGGAAAAGCACGAGGCATTTATGGGCATTTTATTTATGAAAATAAATGAAATTAGGAGAAAAGAGAGGTGAAAGGTCACAAGTTGCATGTGAGGAGGAAAGTGAAGGAAAATAATGGTAAATGAAGAAAAAAAAGCCTCATTAATAAAAAGTATTTTGAGGATCAGTGGACATGCTTCGTGAATGTATACTTTTTTCAATTCAGTTTTGGATCTCTCTCTGTCAATTTTGGACACTTAGATTTTTCTTTGAGCACTCTTGGAGGGTGTGGCATACTTGGATTTTTGGAGCAAGAAGGAAAAGGAAGAGTGGGAAAGCACAATAATACATCATGATCAATATCTACAGTCGATTTGGATTGTAGGTACTCAGTGGCGTGTATGTTTTCTTCACAATTTTTGGCATGCATGGAATATGCATGTGGTTTATTGGTCATGATCTGTCACTGGCATGGAGGATTTCCTAGACTGGTAGTGGATTTCCCTAGCCTTGCAATTTTGTGAGTATGGTGTTGTGGGTTCATTTATAATTTTTTATGGTTTGATCTCATGTTTCCTTTATCTTGGATTGAGCTACTAGTTCCTAGAAGCCCTAGTTGGACAAATGTTATAGAAACCTTGTAAAAACCTGGTTTGGGTTACTGGTCCTAGAAGTCTTAGTTGGAACAAATGATCTGGAGCCCTAAAAGTCTTGGGTAGAGACAAATTCTATGATGGTTTTTTAATGTCTGACCGTGAGGTGGAATCACTGTTTGATGGGTTGAGGTGGTTGTCCTCTGGAAGCCCTCGATAGTTTTGCATTGATGTGTTTTATGAGATCGCACATTCATGATTGGAAAATGACACAATGGTGATTGGATGAAGAGAGAATTCACTCAACCAATCTACAGTTAGGTGGAATGTGGTTATCCCATACTGGGTTGGCTTTCACATTATTAATATGAGGTTATTTCTCTTTGTTATTCTATGAGTATTGTACTAGTTTATATGTGGATTATATGGCTGATGTTTCATTGGTATTTATGTTTCTATTATCTTGGTTATGAACATGTATTATGAAACTATCTATGTATGGATCTCACCATGTTTTCACTTGTAAATGAACAAATAATGTATCTATGCCCTAATGTATGAAACAATAGCTAATGTGTTGAGGGATCAATGCTTCTTAGTGATTCTCAAATGACTATGAGACCCTTATGCATAGACCTATTGTTTACAGTTGTAGATTACATATTTGTGATGTGTTTGACAAAATGCATGTCATGCCTAGTATGGGTACAATAAAGGGCTTGTTTAAGTAATCACATTTGTATCACCATTCCCTTGTTATCTTTCTTTTCTGAACGTGTCATTCAATTCTAGGTAGTGACCTAGCCTTTGTGCTTGAAAAAGTGGCTCAAATCTTAGGGACTATCAAGCTATAAAAAGGGTCTCTTTCACCTCTAATTACCTCACATTAATATGTCAATCCAGGAAATTTTTTTTATTTCAAAGAGTGTCCCAGTTTGAGGCTATCATTTGCCAGAGTAATGCTAGTAGTACATTTTTCAAAAATGCAAGAGTAAATGGATGCTTGTTTACAACTAACTACTTCAAAAGATTAAACCACACATTTAGAAAACTAAGCAATTTATCAGTCAAGGGTTTAGTAGCAATAACTCATCCCTTTGTAAACTGATGGAAAAGGAAATCAGAGAACAGATTATGGATCTGGGAGCCGAATAGTATATGTCAATTCTCACTACAACCTAAGATTATTCTTCACACCAAATAACAAATGATAGGAAATGGAACGGTAGATAAGAAATGGAACAGAAATTAAGAAACAGAAGAACAAACCTGAAATGGAACAGCAAACAAGAAGCTATAACAACAACTAAGTCTAGCAAGCAGTAACACCTTAGTCTACAAGATCAAATGCACTAATCATAACCTAGAGGAATCAAATGGCAATCCTTCACTCTTAAGGACAGATTGAATAACACACCAAAATGGAACAACACTGATTAATGATGAATTATAGAACAGCACTTGAAAACCATATATACACACGGCACACCTTAATAGTAATCTGATACAGTTATCAATCTCAGTTAGAAAGAGTACGACTGCATTTCAAAATAGAACAACATTGTTTATAGATCCAACAATCGCAAAGAAGATAACTCCCAAGATGAATTCTGTAATGTAAATGAACAAGTGCACAACACAAAGGCTATGTAATTAAACAACAACAATATTCTGTAAAGACTAGCAGTATTATATCAACACTTAAAAGAATAGTGATACGATGCAGAGTCAATACAACCGTTATGTCTTTAGAAACCTTAATAAATTAAACATGACAGAGCATGTGATGTAAACTACAAAACACATCAGATTACCAAATAACGTCAATAAGAAAATCACAGATAAACCAAACATAATAGTACAGGTGTCCTCTAGGGTCGGGCCCTTAGCCTCCAGGGGTACACCGCTTGAATTTATTCCAGACTCAGAGATGAAATAGCAACCAAGTTTGTTTTAATGCATAAAGCGGAATTACAATAGATCAGTTCTTAACGAGACTCGATGATCAAAGTTTTAATCTTAAAGGAAATTACATAAAACATAACAGATTCTAACTCTCCTCGAGTTAACAGTGTTGCGCGTTTTATAATGGTGAAGGCAGAGATATCTAGGTGCAAAAATAGTTAAGGCAGCGATCCCTCAAGATCGAGGATCCTAAGGGATTCGTCGAACCATTAGTCCTCAGTCATCTCTTTTCTTTCCTGCGTTGAGCCGATATCTCCACTTCCTTTCCAGGGCTGATTTTCTTTGATTTGTTTTGCCTTGTTTGCATACGGTTCCCTGTCAAAGCGACAACGGTTAACCCGTCCTTGTCCTTTCCTTTCGAACAACAGTTTCTCGTTTTCCTTCTTTTTGCATAAGGAAATGACAATTGTCAGTGTTTTCGTCTTCCATATTAATCTTACAGGTTTTATTACAATTCCTTATCATTTTCCTAGTTCATGATGCAAAAGGTTTGTAAGTTCCAATGAAAAGATGTTGAAATAATTACCAAAAACATACCTTCTTTACTACTCCACACACCCCCCTGCTTACCCTTTTTAATGCCCTCATGAAAACATTGTAGTTGACATGTAAGGCAGTGAGAGAGTAGGCTGGAGATGGAATCTCATGTGGAGGCCTACATCCATGATGCATAACTAGGTGTTCAAAGAAATGGTTTGTCTAACCCTCAAGCATCTCATATAGGGCTTGGTATCCAGGTGCAAGGTGCCAAATAATTGGACTCCAGAACCTATATCCTAACCAGGATGGCCCTGCCTCAAAATGACTTCGCCATAGAGGTGCAAGTTGTTGGCGGCTAATTTAAAACTTTCATACTTAAATGGTTCCCTGAGCTGGATATTCGGATTAGAGCTCAAATATCGAAATTTAGCTGCATCAATGGCAAGGTCTTTAATAGAGAAAAAATATTATATTTCTTGTCGAATGATTTCCTTATGAATGGGTCCTTATGCTTCAATTACACCTAGAGTCTTCATGAGGTTTCTATGTTCTCTCCACAACTATACTGGATTCCTAGGCTCAGCTCTTACCCACAAATCTAATCTGTTTTCTTGCCTTTGGAAAGCATTATAGGCTTTAAGCCATTTAATTTGATTAACCCCAAATGAAATAAATTCATGTAATTGGATATCCCCAAAAAAAGGGCTAGGGTTCCACTCGGTCTCCTGGTCTAATACAAGGTTATGTAAATAAAACTCACATAGTAGTCTTTGAACTTTTACCCGTAGTGCTTACAGCGGTTTATAAAATCATCGATGGTGTTAATTTATATGGGAGCACCTGCTTTAACAACCTTTATTTTCAATTGTAAATATTGTTCCATTAAAACCAAGGCATAATTCTTAGTAGGGGCTCTACATGCTAGGATGTCATTGTATAAAGAACATAAGGTATCCATCTGCTTGATAACTATATCTAACCTATGAGTAACCTTCGCAACTTTTTCTTCTTCCCTTCGCCACCCTTCAAAGGCTTGGCTTTCAGATAGATTGACGTTCCTAAGCTGATGTTCTAGCTCTTCATACTTTTCTCGAGGGACCGTTTGCTCTATAATCTTTTATGCTGCTTGCTGAGCTTGCGTCAAACCCTCTCGTAGGGTTACCGTTATCAGATCTCTTTCCCATGCGGAAGTGGAGACCAGGAGTTTTACCTGAATTTTCCTATTGCGTTGTTTTTCGTTCATGGCCCTTATCACTCCCGAGGGTGGTGTCTCTATCTAAATTTCCTTATCGCAGGTCAACGTATCATCCATTTCTATCTTAACATGGGTATCAGTCAAATGTTGTTCCTTTTTAATTTGAACAACAGCCTGCTTATCAACATTATTTGGAACAACAACCTGCTTTTCGACAGGGTTTTGAACAGCAGGATGGCCTTTGGTCCTTTGATCCTTTGTCTTGAGGGGTTTTGCTTGTGCGGTTTCATTTTTCTTGCCCGAAGTCCTTTTTACCCTTTTCCTTTTTTTAAAAATCCTAATCTGCTGTCGGAACTGAATTATTACATTTAGTAGTCTCTGTTGTTCTTTCTATAATTTCTTAATTTCTTCAATTTCCTTAGAAGGAACAACAGATTGTTCACTACGACCTGGGATGTGACTAATGCCCTGATTTTCTCTCTGGGGTGCTTCTTTGTTGCTCTACTCTGGTTGCTCCAGGGTAAGAACCCTAACCGATTCTGTTATTTCTTGGGTGACTTCCTTTTCTAGCCCCCTTTCCTCTAGAATTTCTTCTGGTGTTGTCTGGCTAGGAACAGATTGTTCTTGTTTTGCATCTCCTGTCATATTTTCATCATGAACAGCCAGATTCTCTTCTTCTACCTCCTCTGCACATAATTATTCAGGTGCATTTCCCTCCTGAGGTTCGTCTTCAGCATAGAGATCTAACGGACTGGAAGGTTGGCCATATTCGCCCATATGGGCTAAAACTTTGGCCAAATCATCTTCTCTCAATGGAACCTGCAATGGGCTACCTTCCTACTGTTATGTTTCCTCCTCCTGCTCAGATTGCTCAGTTTCTTCTTCCATTTCTCCTTCATCTTTTTCCTGCATTCCTTTCTCATTGTCTTCCCCTTCTAGTCATGGGGGTTGCTCATCTTCTATCTCTACCGGTTGGCTGGTGTTTCCTTGGGGCTTCTCCAGCCTCGCTCGTAGCCATGCTAGCTGAACCAATTTCCTTCATTTTTTTGGACGCTCAGGTGTACTAGTGGCATGTTTACGTGTTGGGGATGGTGTGGTCAATCCTCCATCTATCATGGAAATTAGCTCTTCCCAGCTACTCTGCTGTTGGGTAAGGCTATGGATGACTATTAACCGAATCAACCCATGATGACTAACAACTGACTCTACATGTTGTTCCTTTTCTATTCTCCGTGTAATGTCATGAAGTAATGAATTCAAAAATGCAGGTAAATTTATAGAGCATTTTTTCTTTAATAAAGCTAAGAGTTTAAGATGTCATGGTCTTACCACATCTTTTCTGCCTTCACAGGTGATGTAGCTTTGAATGGTCTTTGCCAATTCCACCCACGGCTCTCCTAATGCTGTTGGAAAAACCACCTTTCATCTAATTGTCAGGCTCTGGCCTTCCTCCTGAAAGGTTTCTATGATCTTCTGCAATCTCTCCTTCTCTAACGTCCATACAGGTCCAGCGGCTGGAAGTCTTGAGACTTCTGCGATTATGTCATTGGTGACTGCTATGTGTCTCCCCCTCATTGTGGAGTGATCCTCTTCCAAGTTCTGCAAGAATTCAATTGCTACAGTCTCGTTGAATTCCTGTAAGCGATTGAGATAAGTTAGCCACCCCGCTCTTGCTAGGATTGCCCGTGCAGAATCTGAGACTATTAACACCTGCGGTTCTCTCCGAATCGATCTTCCTCCCATGTTTATAGTTTCGCTGTAAAATCTTAGAGTTTTGACAATGGAATGACAGTTTTTCACGCTGTTGAAACACATGGAAGCTGACAGATTGAAGACTTGCTTAAAATCTAATGCTGCAGAGTATACAATGGAAATGGCTTATGAACAACAAGTCATGCAAAAAAAGAAAAAATAGTATACCGTTGATCCATGCTATCCCCAAGTACACAACTTCCCGAAAAGTGACCTGACACGTAACCCAGGGAATGATGAGGTTAACCTCCCCCCCGCAATGTGATAGGTCGTCCCGACCATCAAATAAAGAAGTGGCGTGTTGTTCTGAAGCAGAGTCATAAAGGAACAACGTATGGCAATACGACATGTTTATAAAAGTAGCAAATTACCGAAATTGAGGCGTAGAGTTGGATCGCTTAATATGTAAGAAACTGCAGTGATATGATGCGAGGCTGGGGGGATAGGACATCTACCGTGGATAGGGAGTCTCATGTGGTCATTGTTAATTGTTCTGTTATGATTGGTGATAATAGATTTACATGCATTGTATGGTTCGGGAAATAATATATGATTGATTACTAAGGCATAAGAAACAGAAGGGTGCTAATAACTACCTATTGGTGTAAATAATGTGACTTCAATACCATTAACAGTGCTCTGCTACCGACAGGTTTCCATAACCTTGGAAGAGTTGTCTATTTCACCCATGGAACCATGATCCTTTGTGTATGGTTACGAAATGTTGTGTGATGTCAAAATGCAGGCCATTATGCTGGCTTGATGACCAGTTAGCCATAATTCCATTCACAAGGAAGGAGCAAAAGGTGGGTAGGCCGGCTCGTGATGAGACCTCCTGTTCCAAGGGTTCTTTATTTGATATACCTTTTGGACCATATCCCTAGTGTGGTGGCCATAGTGGGAATTCCACTTCACTTTCGTCCTCATGATCATGGTAGGCGGACTCTTGATGAGACACCCTATCCTGCATTTGACAACTTATAAGTCACTAAGACATCATTGTTTGCTCTTTTTTATTTCTTTTTCATAAAGCACTTTCCCTATTTATACACAAAGGGTGGTTCAACACTCCGTAAGAGTAGGAATGGTGGAAGAAGTCTTAACATCACAATAGGAAGATATAAACCCTTTGTTGCTATTCCTGAATAATAATTAAAGAGGATTAAAAGAAACCAACATGATAAAGATAACCAATTAGAGCAGACTTAGTAGAACAATGACATCAAAAGATAATGAGTAAGTGTGTCCTTCCTTCTGTCCTCTTACCAATTCAGAGAAATTTCTTATAAAAATAGTGATTTTATGATTCACTGATTTCAGTATGTTGTGATTTTGTATCCATTGCATAAGTGCACAGATGTATTCTAAAATACTTGAAAGAACAGGACTAGTAAGCATCCTTAATTTAGAACAACAAGGGGAACAACCTGTTTCAAAAAGGGGGAGCAAAATAATGCAAGTGGTGTTTCTTTTGGGAAAAGGAACAACAAAAGATCAAAAATGTTGTTCCTTTGGAAAAGGAACAGTAGAAAACACAAATGTTGTTCCTTTGAAAAAGGAACAACAAAAATCGAAAACGTTGTTCCTTTGGAAAAGGAACAACAAAACACACAAATGCCATTCCTTTGGAAAAGGAACAACAAAAATCGAAAATGTTGTTCCTTTGGAAAAGGAATAGCAAAACACAAAAATGTCGTTCCTTTGGAAAAGAAATAGTAGAAATCGAAAATGTTGTCCCTTTGGAAAAGGAATAGTGAAACACACAAATGTCATTCCTTTGAAAAAGGAACAGCAAAAACCGAAAATGTTGTTCCTTTGGAAAAGGAACAACAAAACACAGAAATGTCATTCCTTTGGAAAAGGAACAACAAAAATCGAAAATGTTGTTCCTTTGGAAAAGGAACAAAAAAACACAAAAATGTCGTTCCTTTGAAAAAGGAACAGTAAAAATCGAAAATGTTGTTCCTTTGAAAAAGGAACAACAAAAATCGAAAATGTTGTTCCTTTGGAAAAGGAACAACAAAACACACAAATGCTGTTCCTTTGGAAAATGAACAAAAAAAAATCGAAAATGTTGTTCCTTTCGAAAAGGAACAACAGAAAGCAAAAATAAAGAAAAAGAACAAAATTAAAGAAAATGATAGCTGATCCAAAGGGTGTTTTTCTTTTGAAAAAGGAACGAAAGGAAGAAAATGTTGTCCTTTTGAGAAAAGGAACAACAAAAATAACAACAATGTTGCTCCTTCGAAAAGTAACGGCAAAGCGTTGATTCAAAAATATGTACAAAAATGATTCAACAAAAGAAAAAAAATTATGTACAAACTGTGAAAAGAAATAAATTTCTTAATGAATCAAAGGTGAGGAAGACTTCTCTCCCTCCCCCAAAATTTCCATATCAGAGTATTGGCGTAGCTACTTGCAGAAGGACTCCCGAGTGAGTGTTTGCGACAAAGACAAACTCGGTGACCATTTGCCTTGAAGGCATATCTAGAACTATCAATAGTGATTAGAGTAAGGGTACCATTGTCATGTACTTTCTGGATTTCGTATGGTCCCAACCAATGAGTCTGGAGTTTTCTGGGGAAGTCTTGAAACTTGGAGTCATACAAAAATTCCCAGTCTCCTTCGTGGAAGACTTTATTTTTAATGAGAGCATCATGCCATTTAGCTTGCTGCTATTGGATCAATGCAGTGCTCTGGAGTGCAGAGAGCCTAATTTCGTCCAGCTCATTGATCTGTTGTAATCGATTAATCTGTGCCTCGGTTAGATCTAAGCCAACTTCATGTGCTGTTTGCAATGTTTGGATTTTGAATTCTATGGGGAAAATGGGTTGTTTCCCAAACACTAGTTGATAAGGTGAGTAACCAGTGGTACTTCTCCATGTTGTTCTATAAGCCTACAGTGCTTCGGGTATTCTAGCAGCCCAATCATGTCTATGTGACGCAATGGTTTTTGTTAGGATTGTTTCTATTCTTTTATTGCTGCTCTCTATCTACCCATTTGCTTATGGGTGGTATGGAGTAGTGATTTTATGCTGGACATGATAGTTGTTGAGTGTTGCAGCTATTTTGTTCCCAACAAACTGTGGTCCATTGTTTGTAATTATCTCTCTTGGAAGGCCATAATGCACAAATAGATGGAATAGGAACTATATGATAGAATCCTCTGTAGCTCTTGCCAATGCCTCTGCTTCAACCCACTTGGTGAAATATTCTGTTGCCACCAAAATATATGTTTTCTCGTTTGATGATGTGTTAATTCGTCCAACGAAATGAAGGGCCCATCGCTCGAATGGTTCGATGACTAGCTGTAGTTTCAGAGGCGTCTCATCAGACTGACCAGGGCACCCTGCTCTCTGGCAACTGACACAGGCTTGGACAAATTTCTTTGCATCTTTGAAAAGCGTGGGCCAATAATATCGTGTTTGCAGTACCTTATGTCCAGTTCTGCGATTGGCGAAATGTCTGCCACATGGTCTGTCATGGCAGGCTTTTAAAATGTCAAATATTTCATCTTCTTGAACGCATCTCCTGATATGCATGTCTGCCCCTGTGTGGAACAAATAGCCCCCAATCCAAGAAAATCAAGCACTCTGCTGAACAATCTATTTCCTCTCATTAGGGGTTAGATGCTTTAGTAATTTACCTACTGCTAGGTAGTTGGCAACATCAACATACCAGGGTCTTTGAACAGCCATAGGAAACAGATGCTCATCCGGAAATTGATCTTAAACTACTGCTGCATAGATTGGCTTTGGCTTTCTTGAGAGAAAATTGGCTACAAGATTTTCTTTTCTAGGTCGATCCTTCATTGTAATATGAAATTCCTATAATAAAATCAGCCATCTAGTTATTCCTCCATTTGTGATAGGCTTGTTTTCTAAATATTTTATGGCAGAACGATTTGTGTACAAGATAACAGGATATCCAGTAATTTAACGTCTAAACTTATTAACAACATGTATTACAGCTAGAAATTACTTTTTAGTAACAGTGTAGTTTAATTCAGCAGGGGATAGATTTTTGCTGATGCAATAAATTGCATATGGTTTTTTATCCTCTTCTGGCCCAAGGACTGCTCCAATGGCTGTATCTGAGGCACCAAATGATATCTGAAATGGAAAATCACAATTTGTTCCTCGAAGGATTGGGGCTGTGGACACAAGCTTCTTCAAATCTTGGAAAGCATGTTCACATTTTTCTATCAAAAGAAAATCAACGTTACCAGTTAGTGTATACAAAGGTGCGATAACATGCGAATAATGTTCTATAAATCTCCTATAATAACCAGAAAATCCAAGAAAACTGCGTACCTCCATTTGAGTGGTAGGAGTGGGAATAAGCAAAATTATTTGGATCTTGGTCGGGTCTACCTGAATGCCAGCTGCTAAAATATAGTGTCCTAGGATAAGTCCTTCAGTCATCATCATATAGCATTTTTCATGGCTTAAACAAAGCCTGGTAGCAATGCAGCGTTGTAGGACTTTTTCTAGTGTATCCAATGCTGGATCGAAATAATCTCCGTATGGTGTAAAGTCATCCATGTATACTTCAAGTCCTTCATTTATTAAGTCTACAAAAATGTTGAGGATAGCCCTTTGGAATGTAGTAGGAGCATTGCATAAGCAAAAAGGTAGAACTCGGTAAGCAAATGTTCCCCGAGGACAAGTAAAAGTAGTTTTGTCTTGGTCTTCAGGGGAAATCTGAATCTGATTGTATCCACTGAAGCCATCTAGGAAAGAAAAGAATTTCTTTCCTGCCAAAGTGTCTAATACTTGGTTGATGAATGGGAGAGGGAAGTGGCCTTTTTGTGTTGCTTTATTTAGCTCTTTGTAGTCCACACAGATTCTCCATTTCCCATTCTTTTTTGGTACCACCACAAGCGGAGAGACCCATTTACTATCGGAGATAGGATAGATGAAATTGACATCTAAAAGTTGTTGAAGTTCAGCTTTTACCACATCTTTTAGATGATGATTAAGTCTACTCTGAGGCTGACGAACAGGTCTCGGATCTTTTTCTATACAAATGTGGTGTGTACATAATTGGGGGTCAATTCCTTTCATATCAGGGTAGTACCATTTCCTTAACAAATGGATGAGCTTCATTTCCTGTTCGGATGTGAGGTTGGAATTAATGTTTAAGGTTTTTCCTGGTTCAATTTCCACAATTTTACTATTTACAACAAAGGTATCTTTAAGAGATCTTCTTCTAATTCATTATCAAATGCTGCCTTTATCATGTGACTTTGTGTGCAGGATGTGAGTTCAGTTTGACTAATAAAATTATTAATGGCATCATCTTCTATTTGGTCTTTGAAATCAAGTGCATCTTGTATAGTTAATGGAGATCTAATGTTATCAGTAAGGTATGATACAGGGTACCTATTAGTTTTGATTATTGTGACACTTGGTTACACTGGAGGATACAAAACTAAGTTCTTGATATTTTCTCCTCTGGTTATGGTCATATTTCCTTGCGGGCGGCCAATATAAGCATGGACAGTGGCAAGTCAAGGTCTACCTAAAATCAATGTATGTCCATCAAGTCGGCTTTTGGAATTTATTATCAGAAAATTGGTTGGATATTCCGAGGAGTCAACAAAGACCATGACATCATGTAGTGTGCCCTCCGGCCTAACCACAGATCGATCAACCAATTCTAGCAAGGTAGAGGTGGGTTCTACAGATGCAATGCCTAGCTTTTGGCAAGTAGTGGTTGTTAAGATATTGATTGCATCTCCTAGATCAACTAAGGCATTGGAAAGGTTCTGACCATAAATTTGCACAGTTACTATTGGATTTCCTAGGTCTTCGTAGTTAATGGGTGTTTCATTTCCTGATAATAAGTCAGATAGAGTGGAAACTACTTGGACTCTTGGATTATTTGTTATATTCCTCCTAGGTTTCTTTACACACAATTCTTTGATAGTTTTTTCATATATCGGGATGTCTTGAATGGCTTGGAGGAATGGAATTTTTATGTACAAATTTTGTAATTCTCCCAGAATGTCAAAATTAGGATATTGTATAGTTCGAGGTATGATTAACCGTTCTGGGAATGGGGGAGAGGATGTGGTTGCTTGACTATGAGTTTGTTTTTTATTCACATCCTCTTCTTGTGACAAATGTTCTCTGGGTAACTGATTTTCAACCTGAACTATCTTATCTCCCTCAGTTTCAATAATACTCCTAGATCTTAATTGAAGATCATTACACTCCCTTAGATCGGCTACTATTTCTGGTGTTTCTACGATTTGGAAAAATTGGACCGGTCTGTTATTTTGATTTGGGTTGGGATGGGCTAGGAGTTGTGGTCTTAGATTAGACTAGGGATTTTGTTGTAAGGATGGCAGTGTAGGTTGAGGGAGAGGAATGGTTCCTACTGGCTGATGCATCGGTCTCTGCCAGTTTTTCTGCCACGCTGAACATTTTGAAGTAGGGGGAGTCCATTGTGGTGGGTATGTGTTACTTTTCCAATATCGTGGGGTATAAGGAAGATTCAACCAACCAAATTGGCTTGCCTGATTCAGCCACGGGGTTGAGGAAGGAAATGACTGTGGTGACCAGTTTGGAAATATGGATTAGAATTGACTTTGCCACATATTATATTGTTGAGCATTATACTGTGGAGACTGAAAAGAAGAAGTTGGGTCTGGAACATACCAGATTGTTGCGGCTACCACTGATGGCACTGGTTGAGCAAATACACCGATTCTGGCTCCTCTTCTGCTTCCTTATATACTGCTTTTAATTGAGGAAGTGAAGGACAACTTTTCGTAAGGTGATATTTTGTGCAGATGGCACATGTTTGGACTGCATCCAGTGGACACTCCTTATGGCTATGCTTTTTCCTACATCGGGGATAGAAGATTGCCAAATTCTATTTTGCCTCCATTTGCTTCTATTTGGCCTGCATAATATCAAGTTGTGTAGTTAGTGTCCCTAGTATATCAGTTTTAATATTTTCCAAGAAATTTCAAATTTCTACAAGAAATTTAATTATCTCTTACAAACCGATCATGTTTTGCCCGTTTTAGTCTTCTGCTGCCTCTCGAGCTCCTGATACATAAATCAATAATGTTAGCAAAATTTTCTTCATAAATATCTCCTTTTCCCATAATGTTAAATGTTTCAATCCATTGTTCCTTCATGCCCCTTATTAATTCTGTTTTTAACACATTATCAGGTAAAGGCAGTGATGCATAAGGAGATCTTTTAAGATTATACTAAAAACGTTCCACATACTCTTCTAATGTTTCATTTGCTATAGCTATCATCTGGAATATTTCATGCTTCAGTTCTCTAGACTTGCAATAGTCCTGATATTTTTTTAGAAAAGATTCTTTCATTTGATCCCAGTTATTTATAACCCCGCCACCTAATCCCATAAACCATCTTATAGCAGCCCCTTTTAATGTAGAGAGAAATAATTTCAGTTTATGGGGTCGGTGGTGTAACCATATCCCCTACAAAGCACATCGAATTCAAATAGAAATGCATCCGGGTTTTTTGATGTAAGACCGTGGAATGTAGGGATATATTGAAGAGGGATTGCTTTCATAGGCGCATTTGCTGTAGAATCCACTATGGAGTATTGTAATGTAGAGCTTTGGGTGTTTGGCTGGTTTTGAGCCATGTTTTTGAATATATGCCAATAACCTTCTGGGATATCTAGGAGGGTATTCCTACATTGAGGGGGAATGGCTTTAACATGAATGGTTTTAATAACACTTCCTCTATCTGGGATAATGAGAGTGCCTAATGTCTGAGGAGATTGAGTTTCTTCAAAAATGATTTTTGCAGCATTTCCCTTGTCTGGCTTGTTCAATGGCTGAGTTGTCCCAAGAGGAGATCTCGATTCCTCGGTTTCCCCTGTCTCTCCTCCTCCTTCACAAAGATTACTGAAATTCCCTTCCTGCAATACTTCCGGAGTAGAATTTTCGATTTCTTGAAAGTCCTACTCTTTAGTTTGGCTATGTACCTCAACAAAGGCTACAGATGGTGATCCTGTGGCTTGAAGGGAACTAGTAGGATGTCTAGAAATAACTTTTCTAGGTCCTACTGAGGGCTGAGATTCTGCTTTCTTGACGATTTCGTCTATGAAGGTTGATCGGCTGAGGGTCACCGACCCCTTATCTTTCTCTGGCTTGGGTAGAGGTTTGGAATTCTTTTCTGGCTTTTTCTGCTTAGTCATGCACACAAATAAACTACTAAATTCTACCCAAACAAAACAACAGCAAATCTGTAGGAAAGAGGGTAGAGGAGTAGGGCTATTACATGCTCCACACGTAGGTTCTTACCTTCCATTTTTAAAACCCAATTCTTCCCTAGCAGGTTCATACACTACTTTGAAAAAAGAACAAATGGCTCCACTCTTTCCCCGGCAACGGCACCAAAATGTCAAGCTATAAAAAGGGTCTCTTTCACCTCTAATTACCTCACATTAATATGACAATCTAGGAACATTTTGTTACTTCAAAGAGTGTCTCACTCTGAGGTTATCATTTTCCAGAGTAATGCTAGTAGTACAATGTTAAAAAATGCAAGAGCAAACATATGCTTGTTTACAGCTACCTACTTCAGAAGATTAAACCACACATTTAGAAAACTAAGCAATTTATCAGTGAAGGGTTCAACAGCAATAACTCATCCCTTTGTAAACAGATGGAAAAGGAAACCAGAGAACAGATCATGGATCTAGGAGCCAAACACTACATGCCAATGCTCACTACAGCCTGAGATTGTTCTTCACACCAAAATAACAAATTACAGGAAATGAAACGGCAGATAAGAAATGGAACAACAATTAAGAAATAGAACAACAAACTTGAAATGGAACAACAAACAAGAAACTGTAACAGCAATTAAGTCTAGCAAGCAGTAACACCTTAGTCTACAAGATCAAATCCACTAATCGTGACCTACAGGAATCAAATGGCAATCCTTCACTCTTGGACGGATTGAACAACACACGAAAATGGAACATCACTGATTAATGAAGAATTATAAAACAGCGCTTGAAAACCATATATACACATGGCGCACCTTAATAGTAATCTGATCTAGTTATCAATCTCAATTAGAAAGAGTGCGACTGAATTTCAAAATAGAACAAAATTATTTATAGATCCAACAATCGCAAAGAACATAACTCCCAAGATGAATTCTGTAATGTCAATGAACAAGTGCACAGCACAGAGGCTCTGTAATTAAATAGCAATAGTATTCTGTAAAGACTAGTAATATTATATCAACACTTAAAAGAACAATGATACGATGCAAAGTCAATACAATAGTTCTGTCTTTAGAAACCTTAATAAATTAAACAACAAAGCATGTGATGTAAACTACAAAACACATCAGATTACCAAATAACGTCGATAAGCAAACCACGCATAAACCAAACGTAATAGTACCAGAGCAAGTGTCCTCAAGGGTCGGGCCCTTAGCGTCCAAGGGTACACCACTTGAAGTTATTCCAGACTCAGAGATGAAATAGCAACCAAGTTTGTATTAATGCATAAAGCGGTATTACAATAGATCAGTTCTTAACGAGACTCAATGATCAAAGTTTTAATCTTAAAGGAAATTACATAAAACATAACAGATTCTAACTCTCCTCGAGCTAACAGTGTTGCCCCTTTTATAATGGTGAATGCAGAGATATATAGGTGCAAAAATAGTTAAAGCAGTGATCCCTCAGGATCGAGGATCCTGAGGGATTCCCGAACCGTTAGTCCTCAGTCATCTCTTTTCTTTCGTGGACCAAGCTGATATCTCCACTTCCTTCCCAGGGCTGATTCACTTTGATTTGTTTTGCCTTGTTTGCATATGGTTCCCCGTCAAAGGGACAACGGTTAACTTGTCCTTGTCCTTTCCTTTAGAACATCAATTTCTCATTTTTCCTTCTTTCTGCATAAGGAAATGACAATTGTTAGTGTTTTCGTCTTGCATATTAATCTCACAGGTTTTATTACAATTCCTTATCATTTTCCTAGTTCATGATGCAAAAGGTTTGTAAGTTCCAACGAAAAGATGCTGAAATAATTACCAAATACATACCTTCTTTAGTACTCCACGGGGATGTTGGCACAAAACTCAGTAGAAAATTCGCTGGACGTTGGCATACCATGAATTGGGAGCATCCAGAGCCTTCTCAACACATGCATGCCCATATCATGGGAGAATCTAGGTGCTAAAAGGTTTAAACACTCAGTGGGACCTAAGGTTAGTTACCTGAGAGGTTGAGATGATACCTGGGATCCCTTTTGCTAGTGCGGAATGCTTGTATGGTGTGTTTCTATTAGTTCCATTTCCTTAAGGTTACTTAAGAGGTCAAATCATGTCATAGTAACTTATTGTCACATGTTTACCCCAATTGGATGGTTACTTAGGTAGATGTGGGAGGAGGGTGTTACAAAGTGGTATCAGAGCATGGTCCACCCCTCAGACTAGATGGGCAGTGTTTTATCATGCATGTAGGTAGGTTGTATATGTTATTCTTATGTATGCATGGTAGTGGTAATTTTTGCAGTTGCGTTGACATGTAGAAGTTGATGATGTTTTTGATGGGATGCATTTGTCATGAATGCACGTCATTTGTATATGCATTTTTTATGCATGTGAGTGTCTATATGTTGTTATGCATGCGTTGTCATGGTCATGGTTATGCATGTATGGTATGTCAGACATGCATTGTGAGGTCATTGTATGGAATTAGGTCATCATGATGCTATTGGTATGTTATGATGTTAATGTGTTGAAAGAGGTAAATCAAGAGATGCAGACCATCAAAGTGAAGTTTCACCATTGGACCTTAAAGAAAGACCATGTTTTCATACAAGTTTGCATGCCGGGCATGCAGGTGTGTAGGTTAAGGATTGTTATATGCATTATGTTTATTTGTATGCCTTCCATTCTAGTTATGTTATGGTTACATACATAATAGATGCTATCTCATTAGTGTAGTCATATGCACATGTGTTGGATAGTCATGAATGATAGTAACCTATGGTTTTATGCATTTCTATTGTTGTTTTAGATTAGATAACTTGATGATTATGTTATATGTTGTTGATGAATATTCTATATGTTAACTTGTAGTCAGCTTAATGATTATGTTTATGTTGTTGATGAACATGTTGTATGTTAATTTATTATTGTTATATGTTAGTTAACTTTAAAATTAGGGTTATGGAATAACTATCTTGATGTTATATGTATGATGCTAAATTGTATTGGCCCGTGCAAATGGTTAGGGTTACGACATTCAGGTATGAGTTGACTTAATTGTGAAATCGTGTTGTACTAATCTAGACTATCAATGCATATGTGATTTCTATGCATGAATGGCAATTTTTTATGAGGTTATGATGTGAACATGTTAGCTAGTTACAGTTATGGGCATCACAACCTTATTTATGTTTGATTTGATACGTTGTGAATTTATATTGTGCTAATCTAGATTGATTGTGTAGATAAGATAGCCTTCCTTGAGATACATTAACTTACAAGGAAACATGATCAGTATTAGCGTGAGAAGGTAACAATTGATATGTTTATATAACTAACAATTGGGTGAAGTGATAGTGCACAATAAGGCTCAATTGTAGCAAGGAAAAGGTAAAAGAAAAAAAATTGGGTGAATTCCTTTGGTTATTTTTGGAAACTACACTTCCAAAAGAATGAGTGGTTTGCATACAAAAAGTATTCTTAACCTTGAATTTGTATGACATTATCATGTCTATTGAGAGTGTTATGATTCCAATTCTTTGTGCTTTGTTTGCACTTGACTTGCAACTTTGTTTATGTCTAGTGATTTGCCATACCACTTTGGTGTGATATTGCTACTGGTGTTCATGGTTTTATTATTGATTGATTTTTTATTCTTTCCTTTTATGTATTCATCTTATTGGGAATTGGTTGGGAAAGAGGAAATCTAATGGAGCTCATGGAGAACTCAATGAAACTCAACAAGTAATGAAATCCTTGAATGACACTTAGTGCATGAGTAAGGGAAGTTGAAGGTAATAATTTGACAATCAATTGGATTGGTTAAGTCCATTGTTGTAAATGGAAAATGGGGGTACAACCATGAGCAAGGTAATCAAGTAAGGTTAAGTGAATGTATTTGATGTGTCAGATCCCTTAGCTATGTTGGGAACTATTGTTCTCAATGTTGTGCATGGTGTGGACAGATAAAGGGAGTTCTCTTAACCTTGACCTTATGATATCTAGCAATTATGTTATAATCATGATTATGTTGATATTTATATATGTATACATGTATGTATGTATGTCGTGTCCGACAGGGTTGCCATGCATCATGGTTGTTTAATGCTAATGTTTATATGTGTATGCATGTGTGTATGTATGTCATTTTCTGATAGCATCATGATTGCTTTATGCTAATGTTTATGTACATGTATATATGTCACTATCCGACAAGGTCATCAGGGATCATTCTTGTGGAAGAATGATTGTTTATGTAGGTGAATGGCATGAAGAGGTTCTTGATTTATGAGGAATCAAGTGGGAAGAGTAGTCATGAAAAATATATGAGGTCAATATTATGTGGACATGAATTGATATAGTATGACTGTATTTTGCTTATGTTTATGCTATGATGAGTAACACAGAAGGATACATCAACAGAATGAAAACAATGTGTTTTGTGGCATGCTAAGATAAGCATGGATGGTAGAGAGACAATGAAAGCAAAGTTGCTTGGTAGTGGTAGTGTGGTTTTTGATGTGTGGTACTATTATTGTGCATATGTTGTATATGTTATACATGTTGCATTTGTGATGTTGTGCGCATGAGATGTTGTGTATATATAGTATGAGTACATGTTTTTTATGCAATGTTATGTATATGGTGGTATAGATAGTGTTGTGTGAATATTGCATATGTAGACCTGGGTATCAAAGGTGCTATGTACATGTTGGATATGCAGTGTTGTGTACATATTGTACTTGTGCATTATTGATATGCAGTGTTGTGTGCATATAGTGTCATGTGCATGTTGGATATGCAGTGCTATGTACATATGGTGGTTTGAACATGTTGGATATGAAGTGTTATGTACATATGGTGTCTTGTGCATGTTGTACATGTGATGTTATGCATATATGGTGTTGTGTGCATGATTGTACAAGTGGTGTTGTGAGCATGTGGTGTCGTGTACCTGTGGTGTTGGGTGCATGTGGTGTTGTGTACATTTTATGCATGTGATGTTGTGTGCATATGGTGTCATGTACATGTCATGCATGTGGTACTGTGTACATGTGGTATTATGCACACCTTGTACAGATGGTCCAGTATACATGTGGCATTATGTATGCTTTGTGCAAGTGATGTCATGTACATGTGATGTTGTGTACACATTATGCAAGTGGTGTTGTGTATAGGTGGTACTTTGTAAATATTGTACATGTGGTACTGGTGTACATGTGGTGTTATGTTCATGTCATACATGTTGTTTCGTGGTCATGCAGTACTACATATGTGCATTGTGAAGTCATGGCATCATGACATGTGTGTTCATTGTTTTGTAATATGTGTTAGTATGTGTATTGTGTCGTACATTGGATGTAAGTGTATATATTTGTTTTGTTGTACACTGGGTGTAGGTGTATGAGTTGTTGGTTAGGTGTTGGTGCATGTATTTCATGGTGTTATATGTTGCATGTCGTTGTATGTGTTTGATGCACACTATGTGTATGTTCACATGGTTGAGGAGAAGACACTGAATGTTTTTCGAGTGTGGCAACCAATCCATTGTGTGTAAAGAACAAGGACAAAGGTAGAAACTAATGATTGATTAAAGGATAAGTATCAGCATTTTATTTAAGTTATATTATGCATGTGATCTATAATTCTGACTTGCGATGGTTACATGTGATATATGATTATGGGTTATGATGATTTCATGTGATTCATGATTTTAATTTATAATGTTTGAGTTTGAGGTAACTATATGTGATATGTTTATTCATGATGGAGTGATCAAACAATTAGTTTGACGTATTGTGACAGGAATTATGCAGAATTTCAAGTGTACCTTATTGGCAAGTTATCAATGAGGTATGATGTGAATTTATTTCAATTTATTTTAAATATAATGGAAGTTATGTGCTTGGTACAAGAAGCTAGGAAATTCCTAGTTGGGTGGTTGAAACTTAGTACAAGAATTAGTAGTAGAAGTGATATAAATTGGAAAATGCAATAATATGCTAAGAAAGCACTTCAGGAGCATGGGCATTGTAAGAAACTAGTACCAATAGTGTCCATTTATTTCCATGAGCATGCTATGAATTGTATGATGGTTTTGAAGTAGGGATATGCCTTGGTTTTTGTATCTTCTGATTGGAGGAAGCCTTTCCAATGGATGGAGTGGGGGTGCCAGCGAAACTTGGAAGGTGTGAGACTACATAGAAGGGGGTTACCGGATTGTCTGAGGGACTGTATAATAGATAGGGAAAGGTTGGGAATGGACTTGTTTTGGTCATTACAATTTCTATATGAAACCATATGCACATTGGAAGTGTTCACTAGAATAATGAGTTGGTAATTATTCACTAAGAGGACAAGAGGCACTGGATTTTAGCATTGGATATTGGATGTAGATTTGACCTTGCAGTGGATTTTGGACTTCTTAGGAAGGAGTTGAATCCTGGTATTACAACCACGATCATGGGACATGTATTCCAAGATAAATGGTGGGAAAAAAATCCTAGTGGGTATGCATTTCAGTTATTATGGATATGGAAATTAGCAAAGGTAATGACAAAGGCTTTGGAAATGAATAATGGCATTTTGCACATTTATTTATGTAAATAAAGGAAATTAGGAGAAAAGGGAGGTGAAATGTCACAGGTTGCATGTGAGGAGGAAAATGAAGGAAAATAATGGAAAATGAAGAAAATAGAGGTCTTATTAATAAAAAGGCTTATAAGGATCAGTTGGCAAGATTTTTTTTTGGACAAACTTTTGTCATTTTAGTTTTGGAGCTCTCTCTCTATTCTCTCTCTCTTTCATAGTCTTGGACACTTAGAATTTTGTTGGAGCGCTCTGGGAGAGTGTGGCATACATGGATTATTGGAGCAAGAAGTCAAAGAAGAGGACATCAAGATCAACAACTACATCATGTTTTTCTTGCAGGTATCAAGTTCCATGTATGTTTTCCTCACTATTTTGGCATGCCTGGCACATGCCTATGGTTTCTTGGTCATGATCTATCATTGGCATGGAGTAATTCTTGGATTGATAGTGGATTTTCCTACCCTTTCTATTTCCTAGATAGCCACAGTGTTGTGGGTTTATTTCTTTGTTTTTCTGGCTGGTTCTAATGTTTCATTCAGCTCAAGGTTAAGTTACTAGTTCATGGAGCCTTGGTTGGAAAAACGATTTGGAGCCCTGTAATATCTTGGGTTCATTTACTATTTTTGGAGCCTTGGTTAGAAAAATTCTCTGTTTCCCTTAGTGGGTTGAGTTACTAGTTCAAGAGCCTTGGTTGGATAAATGCTCTAGAGGCCTTTATAATTTGTGGGTTGAGTTACTAGTCCTAGAAGCCTTGGCTGGAACAAACGCTCTTGAGACCTAGAAGGCTTGGGTAGAAACCAATATGATGATGGTTTTGTGATGTCTGACAATGAGGTGGAATCACTATTTGATTTGTTGAGGTGGTTGGCCTCTAGAATCCCTGGATGGTTTTAGATTGATCTGTATTATGAGATCCCACATTCATGCTTGGAATATGGTATGTGGGTGATTGACTGAAGCGAGACCTAATTCAGCCAATCTATGGTTGGGTGGAACGTGGTAGTCAAATACTGAGTTGGATTTCACATTATTAATATGAGGTTAGTTATCCCTGTTATTTATGAGTATTGTACTAGTTTATATGTGAATGATATTGTTGATGTTTCCTTGGTATTTATGTTTCTATTATGTTGGTTATGATCATGTATTATGGCAATAGCTATGTGTGGCTCTCACCATGTTTTCTTTTGTAAATGAATGAACAATGTGTCTATGACCTAATAGATGAAATTGCAGCTAATGTGTTGAGGCATCAATGCTTCTTAGTGATTCTTAAATGAGTACGAGACCCAAAAAAAAAACAAAAATATTTCTTTACGTCAATTTTTGATTTTATATATCTATCTATCTATCTATCTATCTACCTATATCTATATCTATCTATCTATCTATCTATATATATATATATATATATATATATATATATATAACACCACAACAATCCACATATTTATTCCATGCCTCGTAAGATTAGGGATAATGTAGGAAAATTTCTACCATAAAACCCCACTCTTGTAAGAAGTCAACCGTCACTCTTCTTTGGTGACTGTGAACCTCCTCCTCTAAACACAATGGAATTGGGAAACCATTTAGGTGCACAACTAGAGATATTTTGAGAAGCCATAGGGAAGGGAGAACCTACATCACCTACCCAAAAGATGTTGAAAATAGGAAGACTACGCTCTTTCTAATCAGAGAAAGCAATGGGGAAGCCATAATAAAAGATATAAGCCCCATCTCTCTCTCACACTTCTAGGGCCTAGCTTTTGAGGACCCATATATATTCATGTTCCAATTGGTTATGGTTTGTAGAACCTATGAATACAGTTCTGACGAGAAAAAGCTAAAATTTCTCCCTTCTACCATTAAGGATGTAGTCTGGCATTGGTTCATGAGCTTGGAAGGAGGAGACATCACCATTTGATCTCAAATGAAACAATATTTTCATTAGAAATACAAGGATTATTGTAGATCAAGGGAAATAAATGAATTTTTTTTTAGGATAATCCTAGGGCTATATGAATCCTTAGAAGATTACGAATAAATATTTCAACAAAACTACATAAGAGCTAACTGTACCTTGACCAAAAATCCTTGAATCTTGTACTTCTCAGGGGGATTAGAGACGATTTAATGGAGACCCTTCATATGTTATCTAGTGGAGACATTTAGCAACTGACTTATGAGAACATCAAGACAATATTTAAGAATCATTATAGGGATGCAAGGAAGAGAGTTAAGTCCAGTCATGGTCTAGTTAACCCTTATCCATCTACCTCAACTGTCAAACATGAAATAGGGAGTATGCTAAAATACTTCAAGAGTGAGTGTTGCATACCTTTTCCTTAAAAATGGAGAGCATGCAAATTAAGAAGAATAAATACAAGGAAAAAATGGCACTAGCTATATTGGTCATAGATGCACTAAGAGGCACCCCAAAAATGAGAGCCTACTAAATGTCATAGAAGTATTATATATTTGTGAGGATAACCATGCAACTGAAAAATGTCCCCTCTATTCTAGGCTTGAAGGTTGTATATCAAGGGGCATTGGGTGTCTTGGAACATATTTATTTCATTGAACAAAGGAGCCACAAGGCCCTTAGCCATATCAACAAGGCATGCAAGGTGCACACTATTTTTTTTTCAATCCAAACCAAAGTGCATCCTTTCAACCTTAGTACCTCCAAACCACTCACCTTGGTCTATGCCTTCTCTTTCATCCTATCCTCCTTCGTATACTACTCAACTTATCAATCCACCCTTCCATCCATATTAATCTCAACCTCCTCAATGGGGCAACCCTTCACAAGGATGGAAGCCTCAACCAACCTGAATACTTACCTTAATGCCTTCTCCTCCACCTAAACCACAACTAATCCACAATAAAGCACCTAAGAAACCTCAAATGTCTGCCCAACCTAGTCTGAACCCAAATAATAAGCAGGCCTGATATGTTTATAATGTAGATTTTTACTTGTAGATTCAATAACTTATGTGATATGATAAAACACAAGACAAGAATCCACTCTACTCTTTAGTGGAAAACATAATTGATCGATGAAAACAATAAGCCAAAAATGAAGGATATCAATCATACAATACAATATTTTTCTGGGGAAAGAAACTACTCAAAACCCTTACTATCTATCTTGCATTAATGAGAAGATGTGAGAAGAATATACGATGTTTTTTCAACCCCAAACCATTCCTGCACTAGTACAATCTATCCCATGTCTCACAAGCTAGCTCAAGCCAACAATTAGCCAATTTTGTTTCCTTCATAGACCCTACTTCGTTGCACAATTCCTAAGAGAATTAAGCCATATTTAATTAGGAAATCCTCATTCCATAACTGTACAATCCATCCATAGGCCCTCAACTGATTGCATGCACCATATGTACAACTCAAAAAATTATAAAACTGATAGTACATTGTCCTACAACTCTAATATCAATTGGGTCTTCCTCTGAATTGACATGCATGAGTTATTTATGAGTGAATCTTTAGTTAAGAACATAGGATGCACTAGTGCCCATCCACATTACTAGGCCCCATACTAGTTCCTCCAACAGTTAGAACTAGTTTAAGTGACTATAACTAAGTTAATAAATTAAAACTCAATAGAACTCAATCTGGTCCCCTAAAACTTAGGGATCACTCTACATGACTCTAAATAGACTTCCAACTTGAATTTCCTAAGCCAATGTTGGCTTGAGGGGGCTTGACCTAGATTCGGAGTTAATTAGCCAAACAAATCCCTACACTACTGGCCCTTTCAGCATCAGTCCATGGAGCACGGACTAAAGTCTCACCTGAAGAAGTATTGTGATGTTGGAACCAAGTTTCCGCACCCTTGACATGTCTGAGGTGCCAATTTACTACAACTGTGCCTACCTTCACATAGGTCACTTTGTGCACTATCCTGACCTTCAATACCTTCGTGATCTGTTATAATCACCTCCCACACAGCCCTAACCAGGGGCTGAGATTCTTTTGCACTGCTATGGCAGTGTGCTGCACTATTTCCCCAAATTACACTGCATATCTTACTTATCTTCTTAAATATCTTAGTTAACTTCACGTAAATAGATATTCTATCTTGCATTCACTTATTCAACACATTCATACACATTTTCACATCATATAAGCATTGAAAGTGCAATGTATATTGAATGTAATAGATGCACTAAACATGAAATAAATACATAGAATGGATATGAAACTTCTCTTTATTAATGCTACAACTATTAAAGACTTGACTCGCCCTGCGCACTCAGCTGTAGGGGTTCGTGCACTCAGCTGTGAACTACTAGGCCTCTATGCACTTAGCTGCAGAGCCTTCTCCTACTCTATGACCCAAAACTAGACTTTACACTTTAGATACAAGTCAATCCTTCATCCTTATCCTTATTATTCCACTGTTGATTGACTGAATTAACTACTTAGAGCCTTGCTCTATTTATACAATCCCATGGTCTGCAGACCATGGGTAGATCTCTACAACCAACATTACGTTACAAAGTTGAGGGTAGACAAACCTATGACTCTTTTACAAACTACACACTCCACGCCCACAAAATGCGGAGTCTTTATGTCGAGGTTACAACTTTTGACCAAAATCTAGGATCTAAGCCCCAAAACTTCCCTTGGGGGATCCCTTGCCCGAAAGGCCCCCAACACAAACATTGTGACTCACCCTCAAGTCACTCAGTCGGTGTGGAGATCTTTGCATGAAGACCTCCCAACTCTTCCCGGATCACTGCAAGATCAACAATGCACTGAGTGACTGCCTGCTACACTTCCTGGACACATTGTTCAGGGACCGCTGTAGCTGAACTACCTCCCTAAACCTGTTCGTGTGTTCCTTGCATCTGCATGAGCTTTACTTCAATAGAGGCTGTAATGATATATGCCTCATCAATTGACGACTGTAAGTGTGCCTTCAAAATTGTTTCCTTATGTCGAGCAGCATCCACTTGCACCTTGAGCGCTTTCGCCTACTGCATTCACACGAGCCTTCGTGTAAGGAAAACCATCTGCACGGTCCCTTTTACTTCATCATATTTCACTCGCACACCTCTATGTCTAGGCATTGTATGTTTGGGTCCTCCTACAGAGTGGTGGGCACCTCGAACAACTCCTCAAACAACTTTATGCAGTCTTTCACTACACTTTTGACCTCTACTATTGTTGTTGTAATTGCACTAGTGTGTTGTTCCTTAACCTCTTATGGAGTTGAAGGTTGTGCCTTCAATTTTAGTTCAGTTATCTAAAGGCTCAGATCCATTTGAACCTTAGCCATCTATCCCTTTGCCTCACGCACCCCTACTGTTAGTTTCCAGATGCGCACCTCCACTGTTCCTCTACTTGGATGGCCAGCTCTGGGACCATCTGGTAGGCTTCCTCAATCACCTACACTAGATATCAGTTTTGTGCCACTACTTCATTATTCTACAGGCTCAATTTTTCAATGTTGATGCGTTTCTCTCTCATGAACTAGAGTGCGTGACCCTCCTTCGCTCGTAGTTCTATAGTAACTCTGTCCTACAAAATGTAGAGTGTCTTCCGACCAAGCGTAGCCGTATTTATCCTGAACCCCTTTAGCCCACTGATCATAGGCCTATTGGCCTCATTTTTTGTAAGGAGAGCTCTCTCTGGTAGTACTATATTTTTGGTCATTCTAGCGTGCAACATTTCCTCAGTTGCAGACGTGCCTATTACGAGGCTGGTTGACAGAATGCTAACCTGTGGAGTGTTCACCTGTAACTCCTATATCTGCACTTGAAGAACCCCCAACACCATCTAGTGTTCCTCTGTGAACTGTTGGAGGATCTCCGTGGTGACCTCCCTCACTATCTCCCCAATGTCTTGCAGATCCCCTTGAGTGAGGGTGATCGAGTCGAAAGAAGTTTTGGAAGCCTTCAAATTCTCCCACAGTCATACCTACTTTCTTAGGCGTTGTCGTTTTAGCTGTGTGGACAATGTCTGTGGGTCCATGCCACCTTTCTCTATATCTATTTCCTATTCAAGCGAAGGCAAATTTTGCAATTAGTACTCCCACTCTCCCACTGCCTTCGCAGTGTCGAGCACCTCCTTCCAAAATGATGTGGCCGGGGAACATCGGAGCATGCAGAGAAATTTTTCTTTCATCGAGATCTTTGGGCACCCTTGCTTTTCCCTGCTACAGGGGAACATATGCAAGTAACCTGATCAGAGGCTCCACACCATGCATTTCTACCTCCATCTCTACATCCTTCTTCTCCTCTACCAGGATTTCTTCAAAGTATTCCTCCTCATCGGCTTACAAATTAATCACTTCCCCTTTTTCTTCCATGGTAAGCCTAGTCCTTAATAGATTCCTAGGGGACACGTGCACTGGGACCATGGGATGTTTATCTTTCTTGGGTCTCGGCGTGCATAGTGATTTAGGGATTTCTGTGATTATCTCGGCACTTTCTGGGAGTTCTACTTCCATTATGGCCTGCACTGCTTCCTCAGCGGTCATTGCTCTGTTATCCATGGCTTCCTCAGGCGTTGCCATAGCGCTAGTCCACAATTCTCTCAATGGTTCGAGTAAGTTCTCAAACAACGAATTTGCCTTCAACAGATCGAACAAGTCTAGGTTCTTGAATGTTTGGGTGTGCAACATCTCAGCGCTCAAATTGCCAAGTGTTGTTTGTTGGACAACCCTTTGCAATTTATACCTCCTTTTGAATATGATTTTGATTGTTCCCCTCACATTTGATCCACTAATGATCACTTGGTGACATATTTTCAAGAATGTGGCCCATAAAGTTCAACTTAAATTCTTGTCATCCACTCCATTTGGTCTCAAACCAAGCATCACATCATGAATAATGAGTATAATGTTCACTTTCCAGTTGACCCGTGTAGTAGCGCAACTACCCTTGCACAATCGCAGTCCCTGTGACACTTTGCTACTACGCGTAAACCTAACATCATGTAGCTCCTGGGAAAAGTATTTTATAGTCTCGCACCTCCTTTCAGATGCCTAGAGCACTAAGAATGTACTTCTGTTAGCTAGTTAGATGGTTGGGCCACCTGTATACAATTTCAAACAACTACCATTGACTTTTCCTCGGAAGAGTTCTCCATTTAACTTTACGAACTGCACCACGCCACCCTCTGTGATCCCCTTAATAACATATGGTCCTAGCGAATGCATTCTGAGCTTCCCTAGGAATTTATTGAACTTACTATCATACACAACACCAGATCATTTGCCTTGAAGGTGCCAACTTAATATGTCAATCGTGTCAAGCCTTTTCGCGATGCTTTTGGACTTGCTGGTGAAATCCAGCCAAAAGTCATTCTTCTTCAAGCTCCTCCAACTGCATGAGCCTCTCCTCCAGGGCTCTGCGATTTGTCATACCTATGAGCACTACTATGTGTAGATGAGGAATGATGTATCCCATAGGCATTACAACTTCCACTCCATAGACATGCCTAAAAGGTGTCTGTCCCATTAGTTTCTTGCATGTCGTCCTATAAGCCCATAATACTTGTGGGTACGCGTACGTCCCAGTCACTTCGCTGCACGTTACATACTTTGATTAGTGCATTCCATATCTTGTCGAATGATTCTGTGTGGAAAACCTTGTACGCAATTGTTCTTCCTACGTAATGTCTCCCCAACATTAAGATCCATTTGCACATTTGCCTCCCCAACACATATTTATTGATCATACCCTTCAGTGTGAAGTTCATGTGCATCCGCGTAGGTTGTTTTCCATATGCCTGCGTCTACCTGGCCAGACTCACGCATGGATCATCTCGTCCATTTTATTTGTCAGTCAATCACACCCTCGACTTCCCAAATCATGTGCACATCATTCTTCTACATTTGTTCTAGTTGTCAAAGCTCCCCTTGTGCGTACCCCACCACCTCACAGGTGTAGCGCATAGCACCCAGTCCAAGGCTTGGAAGCATTGCTTTTTTGGCACCTCCCCTCAAATTTATTCAAAAATGTATCTACCTCACTTAGGCCATTATAGGTAGGTAGGTCTCTTACTTCTGTTGATACACAACACAGTGACCTTGTCATCATATTACAATTCAGTGTAGTTACCTCATGTAACTAATTCTTCCATCGCTCTGTTTCCTCATCTGAATCCAAAGAATAGGCACTTTTGCGGTCCCATGAAATCTACCCATCTACGGTGGGATTCACCCAGTGTTGGTTTCTCACTGTTATCTTATAGATGCAGTCCAAATCATCATCACTTTCATAGTCGCGCACTGGCTCCATATAGCATGATCCTTCAGTAGGGTCCAGGGGTATAATTACTCATAGTGACTTCTTTTCAAAAATTATTTTTCGCTTTTTTAGATTAATCATCCCATTCATGTTAGTGGCCCGATAAATTCTCAAGAGTGTGGGGTAGGGATTGTTGCCATCAATAATCTCTATCACTTCAAACTCTGCTAGTACACTCACTCCCTTAATGTCCACGATTATTCCCTAAAATCGCACCATGGGTAATATTTTCTTTGGGTTTGCCATTGATAGTTGAATAGGAGACCACTGTAGCGTAGGTCTCCCGATTCGCTCCCATGTCTACTTCAGCAGAACATTCACATCTGATATCCAAGATAACCTGATCCATCTCATATTCTCTGATTTGTGCGCTAAGTCTCATCTCTTTTCTTTTCATTGTCTTATGCTTTCCAATCTTTTAGACTACGCATGATTCTGCTGGCACAGTCCTATCACAACTATTAATGAGTTCTTTTAATCCTTTTACAGCCTTACTGTCATGCAGTAACTTCATACATGTTTCTAGGAACATTGTGAGCATAGATGGGTCCATCTCTAGCTCTAGTCTATCTTTTCTTCCTGAAGTGGAGGCATCAACGAAGCTCTTCTTAGCTTCCATGAAGGTTTTCCGAGTGCACCCCAAATCAAACTCCACTTCTTTCGTGGAAGCTTTGTGAACCCAAGTACTATCTTCTGGTTGTTTGCCTTTCTCATCTCCTATCATGATTCCACTTCAGAGCACAATTTTTACATTTGGATCTTCCTCGCTTGGCACAGACCTCGTCATCTACAGGTTCTAAGTCAGGGGAGGTGGTAGCACTCCTTTGTTGCATATCCTAGCTATTAGTGTAGGAAAATCTTTTGTCTCGTGATCAAACAAGTTGCAATAAAAACACAATGGGCACATTGGATTTGTGTAATCATGGGCATAATGTCCTGGCCCTCCACAATTGTAGCATATCAACTATTCGCGACCTCTTCCAGGTCCTCCTTGGTGTTGGCCTCGTCCGCGCCCATGAAATCCTATTTGCGCTATTCCTACATTCTAGTCAAGGGGCCACATTTCGGCTTGAACTCTATAGGTGGGAGTTTTTTCCATCATTAACTCATAGCTTCTACAAGTATGCTCATCATGTCCCATTGACCTACAACATTTGCAGATCCATTGTTGCAAATTTTGTGTATACTTCTATAACAAGTGACAAGTGTCTGTGGCATGTTTTCCTAGTATTTGACTGATCGCGCACCACAAAGAAAGTGCTCCGCTAGGTCCTGCTTGTGCTTCTGGCCTTAATAGAATCAACACTTCTCTTATGAGGTAATTTGCGAAAACCTGGGTAGTGGTCCTTATCATGACCCTGACCCTTGAGTTTTACACACCACACCTCTTTACACACTTATGGTCGAGTTGCCCTATCCTGTTTTAGACTCTGCATCTCAAGGCATAAATTCTTCAGTTGCACGTGGATCCATTGAACTCCCAAGTTAGGATCCTACATCAAGGTCTCATGCAGCCTCATCGTGATCTCTAAGGCCTCTGTCCAAGTCGTTAATTTCTGTTGCGATAGCACACTCCTCAGATGTGGCGTTAGTGAAGCTACAAACCATTCGTGATGTTTTCCATCTATTAGATTCATATTAGCTTCACGAATTGTACATTTTAACCTTTGATCTAGCTCGCGAGGAGTCTTTCCTAGTAGCATCATGATCTCCTTGAATTTAATGATCGACTGTTCTTCAGACTTCAGCTTTCTAAATTATATGTTTAACGTTGCTTAGACATCTGTGATTCCCGCATTGGATTATCATTAGAGTGCTTAATATACCAGGTCAGCACGTGGTTCTGTAGGGCACTAACTAGTGTCTCCTTCTTTATATTGTCATCTATAACTCCTTGTGCTTCCCATATAGCCCTTACCATGAACCAAAATTGGTTTGGATCTTCATTTCTCAAGCCCTTGAACACATGCAACTTCACTGTGCTTGCCATATTGAATCGCGGTGGTGGTGGAGGTGGTACAGGTAAAGATGGAGTTGATGGTGGTGAAGATGGTGGTGGTGTGGGTGGAGATGGTATTCGCAGAATTCTTTTCCTTATCATATGGATAACACTTCATGGTGAGACCTTCGTGAGCTCTTCCTCGTCCCCTCGTGGAGGTGAAATCAAGGGACTAGTTTTGGGTCCTTTAATTCCTTCATTCCTATAAGCTAGCCCTGAACATCAAGGTAACTGCATAACCCTTTTTTCACACAATATCATTTTAATCCAATTATTCAAAGACTTTACGTACTTACCTCTTGGTCATTTGAGAAAGTGTCGCTCTACCTCGTTGTAGCTAACTGAGGTGTCAACCATGAACTCAGTAATGAATCCTCATATAATACAATCAAGCCAATGATAAATGGTGCACGTGATCTTATCCTCTAATGCTACCAACCTTCGTACTAACTCTGGGGTCCACACAATAAGAGTTTAGTTTCCACCTTCCTTGGCTATCTGCTAGCTTTGTGATCCACTCGTATAGCTTAGTATGGAAAGACGCAAAGAAGATTTCATGGATCTCTATGTAAAGGTAGTAGTCTAACCACTCTTCTTTTGATAGTCACAGGTTCTTGTTCTCTCGTGCCGTGAACTCATGAATTCTTCTGTCCAACTAGCCTTTAATTTATTTCTTAGTTGGATTTGAATGATATGACATCAGACATCTCTATGTAGGTTCTGGTACCAGCAATGGAACCGTTTGTTGGTTTTAGGAGGCTTGACCCAATTCCCTACACTACTGGCCCTTTTGGGATCACCCTATGGAGCGCGAACTAAAGTCTCACTTGAAGTAGTATAGTGGGGATGTTGGAACCAAGTTACTGAACCCTTGAGATGTCTGAGGTGTCGATTTAATCCAAATGTGCCTACCTTCATGCAGGTCACTTCATGCATTGTCCTGACCTTCAATACCTTTATGATCTATTATAATCGCCTTTCACGTAGCCCTAACTAGGGGCTGTGATGCTTTCACACTGTTATGGCAGCATCTTTCTTTATTTCCCCAAATTACACCACATAGCTTACTTATCTTCTTAAATATCTTATTTAACTTTGCGTAAACAGATAATCTATCTTGTATTCACTTATTCAACACATTCATACATATTCACACATCATATAAGCATTAAAAGTGAAATGTATATTCAATGTAACAGATGCATAAAACAAGAAATAAATACGCATAATGGATATGAAACTTAAATTTATTAATGCTCCAGCTAGACAGACTCAACTCACCTTGCGCACTTAGCTGCAGGGTTCCACACACTCAGCTGTAGACTACTAGGTCTCTGCACACTCAACTACAAAGCCTTCTCCTACTTTATGATCCAAAGCTAGACTTTACACTTCAGATACAACTCAATCCTTCATCCTTATCCTTATTATTCCATTGTTGATTTACCAAGTTAACTACTTAGGGCCTCGCTCTATTTATACAATCCCATGGTCCACTGATCATGGGTAGATCTCTACAACTAATATTACATTACAAAATTGAGGGCAAACAACCCTATGACTCTTTCACAAACTACGTGGTCCACACCCACAAAATGCGGAGTCTTTACGTCAGGGTTACAACTTTTGACCAAAATCTGTGCTCTAAGCCCCACAACTTCCCTTAGGGGATCCCACACCCAACAACCAACTAATCTAATTTAACTTAGTTAACTATTGCAAGTTTCTATGAAAATAGAAATTTTATTTAATTCACAATTTAATTCAAGGAAAAATTAAATTGGAATTTCTTGTTGCTATATTTAACACTCCCTATCAACAAGAAAGGGATTATCTACTACCCTGATCTTGCCTCTACGAAACTTGAATTTGCATCTTGACAAGGCCTTTGTCAAAATATCTTCATCCTAGTCCTCTGTGGAAGTGTACTCCAACAATATAATTCTCCTCTGCAAACAGTCTTGAAGATGATGATAACGAATATCAATATGCTTGGATCGATCATGAAAAATGGATTCTCAGAGAGTTTGATACAACTCGTTTTGTCGGAGTAAATCACGGTTAGATCCATCTGTTGACCAAACAAACCAACACAAATCTTCCTCATCCAGATAGCTTCACAACCTTCTTACTAACAACCATGTACTCTGCATCTACTGAACTAAGTGCAACTAATCTTTATTTCATGTTGTACCAAGAAACAACTAGTGACCCAATGCTAAAAATCCCACCTGATGTACTCTTTTTTTCTAATGGAATCCCTACGCAATCTACATATGTGAATCCTTGAAGCTTCACTCCCTTTGTCTTTTTGTACCAAATACTAGACTAAGTAGTGCCTCTGAGGTATCTAAACACATGTTTGGCTTTCTTCCAATACAACTTGGTTGGATTAAACATCACCTGACTAAGCTGGCTAACTACATAACACATGTCTAACCATGTGTTCACCAATTATATGAGTGAACCAACAAGTTGCCTATAAATAGTAGCCTCTACTACTTCACGGAAGTAGCATCCTCCTTCCTCCAATTACCTATTAGAGGAGTCTCAATGGGTTTACTGCTCTCCATGTGGAACCTTTTGAGTATCTTGTTAGCATACTTTCCTTGAGACAAAAAAAATTCATCATCACCTTTCCATACTTCCCTACCCAGAAAGTAGTACATGAGCCCCAAGTCCTTCATTTCAAACTCTCTTGGAATATCCTCTTTGCAAGAATTGATCAACTTATTATCACTTGTCAAAATCAAATTGTTGACATATAAAACAGTAATCAACAATTTACCTTCAACTACATTATGGTAAAGGTTTGTGTTTTCTTCACTTTTGGTGAAGCCCAACCTGGTGAAATAGCTATTGATCCTAGTGTACCAAGCATGGGCTACTTGTTTCAGTCCATATAATGATCGCTTCAGTCGGCACACATGTGACTCTTTGTTGAAGGTCTCAAATATTTCAAGCTTCTCAATATACACCTCTTCCTCAATCATACCGTTGAGAAACGTTGTCTTTACATCAATCTGATGTATCTTCCATTGCATCTATGCTGATAGCACTAAAATGGATCTAATTGATGAGTACCTTGCAACATGAACAAAAGTCTCATCATAATCAATTTCCTCCAGCTGAAAAAAACCTTTGGCCACAACTGTGACCTTGTGTTTCTCCACACTACCATCCACTACTTACTTTACCTTTTAAAGCCATCTAGAACTCACTACTCACTTATCTGTTGGTCTTTGGACCACATCCCAAACATTGTTCCTAAACATGGAGTCATACCCCTCAACCATGGCATCAACCCAAATTGGTTGCTACACTACTTCCTCAAAAGAGGATGGCTAAGTCTCTACACATTCGCTCATCAGAGCCATCTAGCAAGCATACCTCTTTGGTGACCTCCTTTTCCTACGTTGTGATGTGGGTTCTCCCACATTCTCTCTTGCATCATGCAATAGCATGTTAGCCTTTGTGGTGCACGTTTTTGCATATCTAGAATACTCTGCATGAGTGGGTGTCTCCAGTCCCTCATCCTCTGCATGTGGCCACTCCATATCATCCTGAGGTTCTTCCTTTGGAGCTAAAATATCCTCAACTACATGTAACTGAAGGTCACTCTGAAGGGAACATCTCATGGCCTTCTCTTCATCAAATTTTACATCTCTTCGAACCATTGTTATCCTATTGTTTGGAAGGTACACTTGATAGTTGTGAGTTGTATCAGTGTACCCCACAAATATCTCCAACACAGTTGCTGGATCAAGATTTTTTCGTGCATATTCGGTTACATGGTAGTAGACTTATGAACTAAAAATCATGAAGTGTCCCACATATGGTTTCTTCTATGAAAAATCCTCTTCTAGCGTACTCACCCCAAGAATTCGACGAGGCGTTATATTTTGCAAATAAAAAACTGCGTTGGACTCTTTCACCCATAAGTGTAATGGTAGGCCCTGATCATGCAACATTGCTCATGCAATCCCAAAATTCTTTTTTTATTCCTTTTAGCTATCCCATTTTGATGTGGGTTATGAGGTACTATAAACTCCTGCTAAATGCCTTATGATGCACATAAGTTTTTGAACTCATTCGACACATAATCTTCATAGTTATCACTCCTAAGAGATTTAACTTTCTTGCTAGTATCTTTCTCGACCATTTCTTTAAATTCATAAAACCTTGTAAATTTCTGATCTTTCTTCTGCATGAAGAAGATCCAATGCTGATGAGAAAAATCATCAACAACATAACAAAATACTTATGCTTGGTTGTGGATGCTTTCGTGAAGGGTCCACACACATATGAGTGAACTCGATCAAGGATCACTTGTGCTCAACTATATTTGTCATGAAAGGAAGCTTTGGTGTAATTTACCAATGTAAACCCTTTGCATGTGTCTACCTTCTCTAGTGTACCCTTGGGAAGATTGGTAGAAATTTGTTGCATGATCTTCAAAGCGCCGTGGTGAAAGTGACCCAACCTCCTATGCCACAACTCACTGACGTCTTGGCTCTGTACCTTCTTTTCTTTTGTGCTCAAGGAAGCACAATATTTTATGTCTAACTTGTAGAGTTCCTTCACTCTAACCCCTATCCTCTTCACATGTCCTATGGCTATTTTATGAAGGAACACCTTTCCCTTACTAAATATCACATCATAGCCTCTATGCTTGAACATGAAAATAGATACCAATTTCTTCTTCAAACTAGGTACATGCATAACATATCATGAAGTGAGGGGACAACCTAACTCCCTTTGAAAGATAACTGTACTAATCCTGGTAGCGCTATACCTACCTTCATCACCCATCTCAATATGCATCTAGAGATCGTTATGATCCAAGTCACTAAAGAGCTCTTCGTTAACGGTCATTTGGAAAGAAGCTCCACTATCCAGGTAATAAACACTACCCATCATTGATGACACCATACAAGCGATGAGGGTAGATTCCTTCGAATTATGAATTAAGAGCCTCACCTACCAATCCTCTTGAGGGATTCTTACTCGCCTTCCTAAGTGGACACTTTGTGGAAAAATGTCCTAGCTCGTGATAGTGAAAGTACTTCACTTTCGACATGTCCTTCTTCTTTCCTCCATGACAAGAATTTGATTTGGAATGGGATGACTTCCCCTTGCATTTCTTGTCCATACTTGCTAATGCACAATTCTCCTCATCATCCTGCTTTGATGAGGATATTTCTCTAGTTTTCCACCAAATCTCTTCCTATACTGAGTCAAAACACAATCGCTCCCACTTCGGTAGCTTCTCTCTCCCATTAATAGATTCTTGGTAACTATGCCCGCTCTTGGGAAGTCCTAGAAGTTCTAGGCTCACAAGGTTGTCTTCTGGAATAGTAATACTGACACTTTTAATCTCATCCCTACATTGGATGAAATTGGTTAAGTAATTCGGAATTGAGTTTCCCTTCTCCATCTTGATCTTTCTAATTTTTTCCTTTAGTGCCAACTTCCTATGGTCACTACTATTTTGAGACAAGTTTGTCAATGCATTCCACATTGAAAATGGAGTGCCCTTACCATGGAGATTCGAGACAATGTGATCTTCAAGTCCTTCCAGGATAATCCTTATCACTTTTTCCACACACTTTCTCCATTCAACTAGATCTTTAGCATCAGATATTAGAGGTTTCAAAATATCAGGATCTATGAATTCCTTACGGTCATTTTCTTCTAGCACTAACTCTATTTTGTACTTTCGAGCTATGTAATTCGAGGTGCCCTCATGGGCATACTCAAGTCTCAAACTGTAGAATGACATATTGTTGACTCTGAATTATGAACTTGAACATTCGATTTCACCTACACAATGAACTTGAATTCTCCTCTTCTATATTACCTTTAGCTCCGATACCATGTAGATTTTTACTTATAGCTTCAACATCTTATGTGATATGCTAAAACAAAATACAATAATATACTCTACTCTTTAATGAAAACAAAAATTTATTGATGAAAAAAATAAGTAGAAAAGGAAGAATATCAATCGCACATAAAACAATATTCCTCTAGGGAAAGAAACTACTCAAAAACCTGACTATCTACATTGCCTTAAATAGAAGATCTTATAAGAAAATACAATGTTTTCCTGAACAATTCCTGGACTAGTACGATCTATCTCTTTGCCTCAAAAGCCAACTCAAGTCAATAATTAGCTAATTCTTCTGCTTATCAAGTGCATACTTCCTTGCACAATTCCTCAAAGATTTAGCCCGTATTTATTTGGAAAATCCTCACTCCATAACTGTGCAATCCATCCATAGGCCCTCAACTTCTTGGATGCACCATCTGTACAACTGTGAACATTATACAATTAATAGGACATTGTCCCTGAACTCTTATATCAACTAGGTCTTCCTTTGTACTGACATGCAAGAGTTAATTATGAGTGAATATTCAATTAATTGGTGTGGCACTGAGGATACACTGGTTCCCATCCCCACTACTAGACCTCCTACTAGTTCCTCCAATATTTAGAACTAGTTTAACTAACTATAACTCAGTTAGATTGAGTTAAATAATTACAACTCAAAAGAACTCAACCTAGGCCCCTGAAATTTAGGGATCACTCTACATGAATCTAGATAGACTTCCAACTTGAATTTCCTAAGCCAATAGGTTAGTTTAACTTAGTTAACTATTACAAGTTTCTATGAGAATAGAATTTTGATTTAATTCGCAGTTTAATTCAAGGAAAAATTAAATTGGAATTTCTTATTTCGATTTTTAACATATAATGAGGAAACATCCTATATTACTTGTGTTGTGGAGATATAGGAGATAAACCTTAGGTTTGGGAAGGTACTTCCAGATTCTCATCCACCTTCTCCATTTGAATATCTTGAAGAAGAGAAGGAAGATAGTGCCCCTCAAGCCAATACATCCCCTATTGTGAAAGGTTAGTCCAACCTAAATAGCGCACCTCGGAAGAGGCTAGACTTCTATGAGAATTGAAGAAACTTTGTGTCAAAATACCCCTTCTCAAGGCCATCAAATATGTTCCCATCTACAATAGGCTTATCAGGGAAGACTGGTTGAAGAGGTCTAGAGGAAGAAAAAGATATGTCCCCATTATCAATGTTGTTGGGCAACTGGTTAATCTAATGTTTGGGAAGGTTATCTCCATAAAGTGCTTGGATCCCATTAGCTTGGTAGTGGATGTACACATTAACAATATTGTAGTACCCAACACATTGATTGACCTTGGCACTACAATCAATGTCATTAAAATATAAACTATGCTAAAGCTCAACCTCCAAGGAGTCTTGAGGAAGACCATCACAGTACTGCAACTTGTAGATAGATCCATAGTAGCCCCTGAGGGTTTTATTGATGATGCATTGGTCTTCATTAATTCATAGGAGTACCCTGCATATTTCCTTGTAATGCAACCCAAAACCAAGTTTAATGGGTATCCTCTCATTTTGGGGAGATCTTGGTTAGCTACTGCTAACGCTAACATAAGTTGTAGGGTTGGAAACATGAAAATTAATAATGGATAGCTCACAGAGAAGCTTGTATTATCCTCCATGTTGAAACCCTTGTTGAGAATGACTTACCCATGTGAGTAGATGAAGAAGAAGAAGAATATTATTATCATTCACACTCGTACCTAATCTATACATTAGACACAATTGTAGGAAGCAGGTAGCTAGATGAGGATGACCATATTGATAACCTTTTGCAAAACCAACCTCTAGTTACCATGCCAATTGATGAGATAGTAGAAGAATACTTAGGGAAACCTAAGAAAAACCCATGGGATGAACTATTAATATTGGTTATAATCAATATCATGCTCATATTGTGGAAATCAGTCCATCCAAAGCCATGAAAATCAATCCTTCCCTCTGAGCAGAGTAAAAGAAAATGCACACTATGTTAAGTCAACATCTTGATGATTTATCTTGGAACTATAAATAGACGAAAGGGTGCACCCCCAAGTTTGTACACATCACATCTACATTAAAGAGGGATGTAAACATGTGAGCTAACCCTAGAGGAGAATGAATCCTACCTTTAAAGACATTGTGAAAGAAGAACTACATAAGTTATTGGATGCATGATTCATTTATCATATTTAAGATAGTAAGTGGGTGTCTACTCTTATTATACTAGCCAAGAAGTATGGGTAGTGTTAGGGACCTATAAAAATTAGGATCTCAAGGTAACTGAGTATTATATCTCAGGAATCTTATTTTGTAAATATTTTTCAATCTGCCAATGATTTCCAAATAAAATAAAATAAAATTTAAAAAATGAAAAGAGGGTATAAATAAGAAAAAGAGAAAATAAAAAAGATTGAGAAAGAAGAAAATATTGAACCCCGCCAAAAGAAAGAAAAGTAAAAATGGAATAATATTGAAAGTGTTGCAAGTCTAAATTCCACTACTCATAGAAAGTTTTGCTTCATCACTAAAAAATAGAAGGTTGTGCGCAACTCCTTCAAAATGCCACAATCACTAGCTTTTAGTTTAATCATATAGTGTAATCATAATTAAACTCCTTTAAATTTATGCAAATTAAGTTAGAGAAAAATGACTTACCCAATAGTTTAATCTGGGTAAATCACTAGTTAGGTAGAAAATGACAATGATCCAACGGTTTAATATGGATCAATAGGAGAAATAAGGGACAATTTAAATATTTCTTTTTATTCTGTATAAAAGAAAATAATGTGGGTCTGCTAGTCTATGTGCACCCTAAAGTGAAAAATAAAAATTTCTAGTTTAGCTAAGGGTAGGTAGATAACATCATTTGTTAATATTTTCCTATATCATTTTTATCCAAAGTTTGATCATAGGAAAAAGAGGAAAATATGTGCGCTATGTGGATAAAGTATTTTATATGTTTTCATTTCCCCTTTATTCTATGTCAGGAAAGCACTAATCAAAAGGCACAAGTGGACAAAGTTGTTTTTCATTTACGGTTAATGTTGGACTATTTGAAAGCATTGGGATTTGATCCTGCAGATGATCAACAGATCTCATCCACTTTTGAGAGCCCATCTCCATTCTACCTTTACCGCGGGGCGCATCCAAAAAGTTGTTTCACTAGCTAGGCCTCATCCCTTACATGTTGCATCCTCAAGATTTCGCAACCCCCCCACCAAAACCATAAACTGCCTTCTCCCCCTTCTAGAAACCACCTTGCCCTCATCCACTCCACCGCACCCCACCACAACTCCTCCACCACTCTTTGTTCACCAAGTTTCATAGCCATTGAACCAATTAAATGTTTTCCTTGCCAAAACAATTGTTCTCCATTAAATGTGTTTTCTCCTGGGTAACCATTAAAAAAAAAATGGTCCCACGCCATTCTTAATGGGACTATTCTCAGTGTTTAGAAGCCTCTTAACCTGTCATTCTCATCCCTTTCCGCTCCTGTTTTTTCTGTTATTGCCAGTTCTTCACATCAATCTCTCTTAGAGCAAGTCCATTGCTAGATCACAACATAAAACTAACAGTTGCCTTTCCTTGTCACCTAAGAGTTCGTTATTCTAATGTGCTCGGTAAGCCCCTCTATAAATTCATCACATTCTCATATTTTTGTAGTCATGCCTCCAAAGAAAAAGACTCAAGATAATCCCATTAATCCCTTAATTCCCCCTTCTATAGATTTAGGTCATATATCTTTAGCTAATAGGGATTACAAGATTAATGAAGCCCAATGTGACTGTGATTTCCTAGAATTGTATTACTAGTTAGAGGATAAGTACCCAAACAAAACTAATGAAATTGGGCTCTAGGAGTCCATCCTCCCCCATTATATTTTCCCCTTGACATTCCAAGCCCCAGAATTTACCAAAAGATGTCAAGCATGCTATGTCCCTACCCAAAGACACCTCAATTCCCCCACAGGTGACATTCTCTTCACCATTACAACCAAATCCACTGACCAAATGATGCTAGTCCCCACTATGGAAAATGCTGCTCCTTTATCCTTAGAAGCCCTTACCCAACTTTATCAAAAGATGGATTTTGCCACTAGAGCCAGAATTTTTGAGATTTTCTTGCCAGAATATGCCCAATTACCCAAAAATAATGCTTGATATCCTTCTTCCATTTTCCTTGATCAGGCCAAGCAGATTATATCCGTGATTTCCTACATTTTACGTTATTATTCGAATCAGTGGGTAGATGAGCCCATTTTAGGATCCCTCTCCATATTTTCCATAGACAACAAGCCCTACTTGGTGTTCAACTTCAGCCAATTTTCGGATGATAGTATCCATGAATAGTTCATAAAATTTCATTACAAAATAGGTGTTTAATTACACCTCTATTTTGATTTATATGTTCCTCTATTATCAGGCAAACAAGTTCAGTTTTGCATTGCAGAATCTTGATGATGTAGGGAACGAGTAGCCACTAATCTTTTCAACCTCATTAGTCATGAGGGAACAATAAGAATTCACTTATAAGCAATTTATTGAAGATTTTGTTCATCTAGCCATGAAAATTCTGAACAATGCAGTGCAACCTAGAATCAGTGGGGAAATCAAGAGAATTATGTGCTTGACAAATCACAAAAAGACCACGGATTGGTATTTATACCAAAATTACATAGAAATTAAGTTGTATCGATGTGAATTATGACAACCACTGCAACCACTTCTTCCACATAGACTGCAAGTGTTGAATATATAACATAGACACTACAAAACATGTCACTCCAGTCAAATGAGATTGATACTTTACAGGGCCAACTCAAAGCCTTGGAAGTGCAAAAGGTCAAAGCAAAAGCACCTTGGGTTACTGAAATGCAGAAATCCTAGAGGTTGTTGGAAAATTTGCTGAAGGTAGAGATAGACACTTCAATTGGCCAAACCTTGGCCCAAGCCAAGGAAATGATTTGGATGAATATCCTAGACTCTATGAATGAGATTTGGCCTTCTATCCAAATCATATTTGAGTAGAAAGAGTTGATAGAAAAGGCTACAAAAACTATATCGCAGCGAAGAGAAAAGTTGGGAGAAATGGCTACATAAGCCTCTATCCTAATGAGGTTCTTGAACGCTAAGTCCAAGTATGAGTTGGAAGAAGTAGGGATCACTAACAGGACTACTACTATTTTGGAAGTCAAGAAAGTCTTCACAAAGAGAAATCTCATTGATCAGTTGGAAGAAAGGTGTGAAACCTTGGAGTTGCAAGTAAACATGTTCACAAGCATAATTGAAGCATTAATCCAAAAGGGAATGCCCAACATCTATGTTATAAATAAAAAATTAATCACTCAGGGATATTATATCTTGAAGACGAAAGAAGTGGCTAGAACCTGCATCAAGGTCAGTAGGATTAAGGGCAGTGTAACAGTAAAACCCATATTGGAAATCTTGTCAAATGATTTCTTTGTATAGAATGAAGTAAAACAAGATTTCGCTGTGAAGCCGACCTTTTCCAAATACATAGAGGTAGATGAAATTTACCACAGCGTAACAAAACTGGCAATACCAGATGAAAAGAGATGGGAAGAATTGGTCAATTTACTGGATTGAAGGATAATTCAGTGACAACAAAAAAATTTCCAGTGCAGTAGCCAACACGATGGTTAGTTCATTATGACAACATTGTTTCAGGTTAACTCAGCAACTGAAACCATCAAAACAAGGGACACCTTTCCTTTCATCTATCTGCGTGGCCTATTTGTCTGCCAATATTAGATTATATTGTTTGTAATTAGGCTAATAATACACTATTGATTTGACAACAATTTTGTAAAGGATTTTTTGTAATTTTCATTATAAATACTTCATTGTTTGAAGTATTACAGGTTGATTTCCAAATTTAACTTCCTTCTGGATATTGTAATTTTCAAATCACTTGAGCATCAATAATATAAGGACCTTTCATAGAATTCATGAGGTGTAATAAATGGTGATGTGTCTCTTCTATCTATTTGTCTAAACATTGTTTTTCTTCCTCTATTATTCTAAATTTATGAATTAATCAACAGAAGCTGTGATAAATACAATTTCTTAATTAGAGCACCCTATTTTGGCTATTGATAATTTTAATATTTTCCACTGAAGTCAAATCAAAGAATTCGTAATTTCTCCTTGGTTTCTATTGAAACATTACACTTCTCTTATTCCACAATTCATTTAATTTTTCAAAAGATCCAGTTACTGCAACTTAGCTTTCCATGTGAGAACTCCTCTAATAATTGAAGCAAAACTCATGTTGAGTTTATAGACTCCATAGTCCAATGGAAATATAACACTCAAATCAACCAAACCAATCAATAAAAAAAAACAAGTACCATCATAGCTATCCTAAAATTTACATAAAAATCAAGCTAAATTCAATAGAGAGATCACTCTCTGAAGCTGGTAGGGCTAGATCCCAGCTTCCAAAGTGGTTTTGATGCCATCCAATGTGTTTATTCCCTCAACCTCAAATGTACAGAATGACAACATAGTGGCGACCATACTGGGGAACTAAAACTTTTTATATTGAAAAAATCATTATTCCACGATATTTAATCAATATTTTTGTAAATCAAGACTTATATATCATTATGAAATACATGATATGAGGTTTTTATTTTGTAAATATCTTGGTGTGTCATTGATTTGATTTTTATTTGTGTGATTACTTTTAATAGACCTAGCTCCCATATGAATTTTTACTATAGCTCACCCTAATCCCAATGCTGATGAATTCATAGATAATCCAGAAAAAATGGTGAGAAAGAGAAGTTTTACAAAACTTTAAATTATTAATAGTCCTTTGAATATATTTAATTCTCTTCCTAAGAGTATTCCTTTGTCTAGCTCTAATTCTCTTCCAAAGAAATTTTAAACTATTCGGGATATAGAGTTTTATTTTCCTTTCCACCATAGTTTGTTTAGATCAAAATCTGAGGCTTTTCCAGATCAAACTGTCATTGATAAATACCTAATACAACCATACATACCCCAAAGCTAGCTTCTTGAAATAGATCTTGATCTTGAATCCTTACAACAATTTGACAAATTATAAGGTCTAGTTTTAGTTTTGGACCAAGCTATTGAAGAAGCTTATATTCAACAATCTATTCAATTTTTTTCTTTAACAGTTGTAGCAACCTCTTTGTCTTCCCAATCTTCCCAGTCATTTCATCTATAGCCTCCCAGTCCTATTCATTCCATAGTTTCAACTTCCTGACCTGTGATATCTCAAACTATTATTCCTACTATCCCTGTAGTTATCAAAACTACACCTACATTAGGTCCATTTTCCAGTCAATCTTCCAGACTAGTTATGGCAGGTAGGTAGACACCTTTGATGTTAGCAAGTGAGCTAAATAATATTCCTGGAGATTACCAATCCAAAATTGTGACCATTGATAACACTAGTGCTTATACTACTCAGTATCATGTGGATTGGATGAATGATGTATTTGACCTTCAAGAAGTAGATGAAGCCGATGTTAAAATGAGATTGTTTGCTCAAAGTTTAGGATGCAATGTTAAGAAATGGTTTAGGGGTTTACCTATAGGAAGTATATCTAACGTTGATGCTTTCCATAAAACTTTCTTAGCTATATGGGAGATCAAGAAAAATCCACTTCAACTCCTAAATGAATATAAAATACTGAAAAGAAAAACAAATGAAAGCGTGGAAGAATATTGTGAATGGTTTAAGACTGTTTACAATGCCATTCCACAAGACATCAAGCCCTCCCCTAGCCTAGCTCTAATTGATTTTCCTGATCGTTTTGATGTAGATATAGAATATCAACTCAGAGAAACAGACCCAACAACTTTGGAATAAATGCAATCCAATGCTATTAAAGTTGAAGCTAACATCTTAGCCAAGAAGGCCAAATTAAAATCTGAACGCAAGGTTACCATAAAAGAATATCATTCTATTTTTGTTGTTGATCATAAAATTTATAACCTAGTGAGAGTAGTGAATTAGATGATGCAAAGAGTAAACATCAATGAACAAACTCAAGTAAGAGAGAACCAAAATTATCCTCAAAATAGAAACCAAAAGTTTAGAAGGAATGTTCCCCAATTAAACAAAGAGAACAAAAGTGTCCAGACCAGCAGGCTAGACCTCCTTTTTAGGAAAATTACACAGATGATGAGGGGAATATTGTTGAATATTTGGATGATAATCAAATAAATCTGATGGGAACAAACGATTATGAAACAATTTTCCTCACTCAAGAGGAGAAGGAACTTTTTCTCCTAGCCCAAATTGAACTAGATTTTGAAGAATCAAATGAATATAAACAAGGGTTTTAAAATGCCATAATGGAAGTCGATAAGTAGTATAGCCTTAGGAGAAAAAAGAATCTAGACACTCTCAACCCCAATAACACAGGTAACCCTACTAAAAATTCATTTGAAATTGAACCTAGGAAAACCACAAATAGTCTTCCTAAGAAAATTGTGGATAATTTTGGTAAGAAAAAAGTAGAAATCCCTATCAAGAAGATAGTTGACACTGTTTCTAAAACTACTCAAATAGATATACCAACCACCAATCAACAAAAAGAGCCTATGACAAAAAAAAATCACAGATCAATTTGAACTTCCCAACTTGATTAAGATACAAACATCATTCAACATTAAGAGTGAACTAGCGAAATTGAAAATCCCTATTCCTCTCACATAGTTAATGGATAAAAACATGTACAGGCCCCAAGTGATGAAAACCTTAAAGATAGGGGAAAACAGTGACTCTGTAAATCTAAATGATGACCAACCTGAACTCTTATTTGGACCGAAATTTGAAGGAAAACCATAGGAAGGAGGTGTTCCTCCATTCTATGTTAGGCTGAACATTCATGACAAAATTCCCCATAATGTTATGCTAGATTTAGGTGCCTCCCAAAATTTCATGCCTAAAGGTGTTATGTAAAAATTAGGACTTGAAATTACTAAACCATATAAACCCTCATATTTATTTGATTCCAGCAAAGTAAGATGTCTAGGTCTTATCAAAGACTTAGGTGTTACTTTATCTCAAATCCCTGCCAAAAGTATAGTAATGGACATAGTTATTTCATATATTCCCCCTAAGTATGGCAGGTTGTTGTCATGCTTATGGGGAAAAAATTACAGGGTACCCTACAAATGGATATGACCTTTTCCACCATACCAGTTTTTGGGTAAAAAGGAAGATTATATAGGGAAACCTTGATGAAATCCATGGTGAGATGTCAAGACCAAACTCACAACTATCCTCTCTATTATGTTCATTCAGATTTTTATTCTTTCATTCTTTACACTGATGGGGATATCAATGCTCAAGTCATCAATGCTGAAACTAAAATTCTTAAAACAAACCCAACCCAATCACAAATAATAGACCTGAATACTCCTCTTGAACTTCTTTGGAACATGAGTTTTGATGGCTCCTATAGCAAATATGGTTCTGGAGTAGGAATTTGGGTAGTGAACATAGGAATTAATCATCTTGAGGGTCACTCATACAGGCTTAATTTTCAATGTACCAATAACGTAGTAGAGTATGAGGTTTACTTAAAAAATTAGGTGCTAAAATAATCTCCAAGGGGATGTTGAAATAATTATCAAACAAATTAAAGGAGAATATCCAGCCCAACATCCTAGGATGAGAGCATACAGAAACGTTGTGCTTGACTTTCTAGAGAATTTTCTTGAAAACGACCTTTCTACAATTCCTATAAAACAAAATATGATTCCAAACAATCTGGCCTTTTCAACTAGCTCCTGTAAAAGATATGCCTTATCCTAATCAAGAATATGTACTAGAGGTAAAACATTGACCAGTCGTACCTAATAACATGAGGTATTACCAGGTGTTTGGAAATGATAAATAGATCAAATGCTTTATGCAATCCAAAGATGAATTTCCAGATGATAGTATTGATCTAGAATTTGATGTAGATACTCAAATTGTTAAACACTCTAATCTAGAAAGGCAAGTAGAAAATTGAGATGTAAATATATCCATAGATAAGGTTGTAAATAAACTAGAATTGCTTGAGATAGATCCCGCAAAAGAATAATTTGAAACACTCCAGCTAAAAGACAATGTTTTTCCTAGAGTTCTGATTCCATTAGAAGAATTATTTTATTTCAATGGTGTGGCAAAAAAGCCTATGATTGAGCCCTTGGGAACAACATTTGAAGATTGTAATTTAGGTACCGAAAAAGACCCCAAAATCATAAAACTGTCTAAATCAATCCTAGTAGCTGAAAAAGAAAAATATATTGCTTTATTAAAGGAATTTAGTGATGTTTTTTCCTGGAGATATGAAGATCTTAAAACCTATGATACAAAAATCATACAACACAAAATTCCAATAAAAGAAGATCAAAAACCCTTTAAACAAAAGCTTCACAAAATAAATCCAGTTCTGATGCCTTTAATTGAGAAGGAAATCAAAAGAATGTATGATTCTAAAATCATAGTTCCTCTTAGGTACTATAAATGGGTTTCCAATATTGTGCCAACTAGGAATAAAACAGGTGAAATCAGATTGTGGATAGGCTTCAGAAACCTAAACAAAGTTTCCCTAGAAGACAACTATCCCTTACCTAAAATGGATCATATTCTGCAAAAGGTAGTTGGATCCTCTAGGATTTCTTTATTAGATGGTTTCTCAGGTTATAATCAGGTCTTAACATATAGAGGATCAAGATAAAGCAAACTTTACTACTCCATGGGGTACCTTCATGTATGTGAAGATGCCTTTTGGATTAATGAATGTTGGAACCACATTTCAAAGAGAAATGGATATTGCTTTTGCTGATGAAATTGGCAGATTTATTGTGATTTATCTAGATGACATAACTGCATATTCTAAAACTGATGAAGAACATTTGATGCACTCAACAAGAGTATATGAAAAATGTAGAAGGTTTGGGATTTCATTAAATCCTAAGAAAACAATGTTTGGCCTTGAAGAGGGAAAATTTCTTGGTCATATCATATCTAAGGAAGGTATTAAAATTGATCCTAAAAGGATTGAAGCTATTCTGGAAATCAGTCACCCAAGAAACATTAAAAAACTTCAATCATTTATTGGCAGAGTAAACTTCCTGAGAAGATTTATCCCTAAACTTGCAGAACTTCTCAGAAACATCACAAATATGCTAAAACGAGATTCTAAAATTACGTCGAACATTAAAGCTTAGCAATCATTAAACTAGGTTAAACGAGCATTAACAAAGTTACCAGTCCTTATTACTCTAGATTTTACTAAGGATTTTATAAATTTTTCATTTTGTTCTGAACACTGTTTCAGCTGTCCTTTTGCAGAAAATGATGATGGATATGAACAACCTATTGGTTTATTTAACAAGGCCTTAAGGGATGCTGCACTCAAGTATAATATAATGGAGAAACATGCTTTCACACTAATAAAAGAAATTAAAGATTTTAATGTATATATCCTTCATTCCCATATAATTGCTTATGTATCAAATGTTGTAGTCAAAGGTATCTTAACACATAATGGACCAGATGGAAAAAGAGGCAAATGGATTGCCATCATTTTGGAATATGATATGGAAATCAAGGCAACCAAGCTCATAAAATGAAAAGGGTTAGCTAAATTGATGTCTAAATCTAATTTCAATGCTTTAGATATCAACTTTGTAGTTGAATTAGATTATCAAGAGGAACATGCGACTACACCACTAGATAAGACATTCATGACCTCACCCTAGTATGTAGACCTTGTTTATGTTTTATTTAGTTTAAATGCTCCTCATGGTCTAACAAAAAGAAAGGATAGCTTTCTGAACCTAAAAGTAGTTAAATTTTTTATTATAGAAAATGTTTTATATTGGTAAGATGCTGGTGGTATTCTACTAAAGTGTCTGTTGAGATATGATGTAGAAAGGATAATGCAAGAATTCCATGAGGGTGACTATGGTGGCCATTTATATTGGAAAAACATTGCAAATAATATCCTTAGAGATAGTTTTTAATGGCCTACACTTTTCCCAAATGTTCATAAAAAGGTAACCTCTTGCCAAAAGTGTCAAATATTTAAGGGAAAATAAAGTTTTTCCCTCTACCTTTGAATCCCATATTTGTTGAAAGTCCTTTCCAATAGTGGGGATTGGATTTCATTGGAGAAATCAATTCTTCATCCTCTACTCAGCACAAATGGATCCTTATTGCTACTAAATATTTCACCAAATTTATTGAGGCCACTCCTAGACTAGCCACATATGATGTTATCATCAAACTCTTAGAAACCAATATCTTGTCTAGATTTGGCTGCCCAAACAAGCTTATTACATTCAATGCTACAACCTTTATGTCTAAGAAAATGATAGATTTATATAGTAAATACCATATCACTTTGGGACATTCAACTACTTATTACCCACAAGGTAATAGGTTGGCTGAATCTTCAAATAAAATCCCAGTAAATATTATCAAGAAGTTGCTAGCAGAAAACAAAAAGTCATGGCACCACAAGCTGATCAATGCACTTTGGGATGATAGGCTCACCAGAAAGAATTCACTTGGCATGTCACCATAACAATTTGTTTATGTAATGGATGTTGTTTTTCCATCCTTTTTGGGAGATCCAGTTATGAAGTTCATTCAGGAATTGCAGGTTGAGCTAAATGACATTCAAAGAAGAATTGATCAGAAAATATAGTTGCAACAATCCAGGGAAGAAGTTTATAATAAGGCTGAGGTCATCCATGAGAATATCAAGAAATTTTTTGATAGAAGGACAAAAGAAAATGATTTCACCTTGGGTGATAAAGTATTCAAGTGGGATTCTAGAAGATAAGACAAAGGGAAGCATGAACATTTGACAATTTATGGATGGGACGTTATGTCATTTATGCTTTCAAAGGGAATAATGTGCTCTTCATCAGAAATTTAGATGATACAAAATTACATGGTGGACATATCAATGGCAGGTTGCTCAAACACTGTTTCTCCGAGCAATAGAATTTTTCTTGGCATTTATCACTGTAAATATCATTGTATTTATTATTTGGATTGACCTATTAACAGATGTTGAATCCCACAGAGAAGGTCCTAAGCTTCTATTTATGTGTTACCATAAGTATTGCAACAAGGAAATCGGAGATGGATATTGCTGAAATAGAACACTCAAGCCTATTGATCACATGTTCTTGGCATCCCACAGGGAGAGTGCCATCCCAGCTGAAGCCACTGTTAGGGTCCTATAAAAAATAGGATCTCAGGGTAATTGATTGTTGTATCTCAGGAATATTATTTTGTAAATATTTTTCAATCTTCTAATGATTTCCAAATAAAAAAAAATAATTAAAAAAATGAAAAGAGGGTATAAATAAGAAAAGGAGGAAAACAAAAGGATTGAAAAAGAAGAAAATATTGAACCCCAACAAAGGTAAGAAAAGTGAAAAAGGAATAATATTAAAAGTGTTGTACATCTAAATGCCACTACTCATAGAAAGTTTTTCTTCATTACTGAAAAATAAAAGGTTGTATGCAGCTTGTTCAAAATGCCACAATCAATAGCTTTTAGTTTAATCATACAATGTAATCATGATTAAACTCCTTTAAATTTTTGTAAATGAAGTTAGAGAAAATTGATTTACCCAACACTTTAATATGGGTAAATCACTATTTAGCTGGAAAATGATATTGATCCAACAGTTCAATCTGGATTAATAGGAGAAATTAGGGATAGGTTTTTTATTCTCTATAAAAGAAAATAATGTGGGCCTACTAGTCTAAGTGCACCTTAAATTGAAAAATAAAAAATGCTAGTTTAGCTAAGGGTAGGTAGATAGCATCATTTGTTAATATTTTCCTATATAATTTGTATCCAAAGTTTGATCATATGCTAAAGAGGTAAATATGTGTTATGTGGATAAAGTATTTTATATTTTTTCATTTTCCCTTTATCCTAAGGTAGGAAAGAAATAATCAAAAGGTGCAAGTAGATAAAGTTGTTTTTTGTTTATGGTTAATGTGTGACAGTTTGAAAGAATTGGGATTTCATCCCGCACATGATAAACAGATCTCATATTCTTTCAGCACCCCCCCCCTCTCCATTCTTCCTTTAGTGCTTGGGTGGCGTGTTAGAAAAGTTGTTTCACTGGCCATGCCCCATCCCTTACGTGTCACATCCTCAGAAGTTTGCACCCACCCTCACCAAAACCATAAACCGCTTGGTCCCCCCTCCAAAAACCACGTTTCCTTCATCCGCTCCACCGTGCCCCACCATGATTCCTCCACCAATGTTCGTTCGACATGTTGCATAACTGTTGAACCAATCAAATGTTTTCCAAACCAAAATGACCGTTCTCCATTAAATGTGATTTCTTCTTGGTAACCATTTAAAAAACTGACGGTCCCATGCCATTCTTAACGAGACTATAGTCAGTGTTTAAAAGCCTCTTAACCTATCATTCTCATCCCTTTTCACTCCTATTTTTTCTGTTATTTCCAGTTTTGCACAACAATCTCTTTGAGAGCAAGTCCGCAGTTGGATCACGACATAAAGCTAATAGTTCCCTTTCCTTTTCAACTGACAGTTCATTATTCTACTGTGCTCGGTAAGCCCCTCTGCAAAACCATCATGTTCTCAAATTTTCGTAGTCATGCCTCCAAAAACTAAGACTCAAGATAATCCCATTAATCATATAACTCCCCCTTCTGTAGATTTAGATCATATACCTTTAGCTGATAGTGATTACAAGATTAACGAAGCCCAGTGTGACTATGATTTTTTGGAATTGTATTGTTGGTTAGACGATAAACACAGAGTCAAAAACAATGAACTTGGGTTCTGGTAGTCCAGCCTCCCCCATTATATTTTTCCCTTGACATTTCTAGCCCTAGAATTTACCAGTAGATGTCAAGCATGCTATGTCAATACACAACTAGCCATGATTGCCCCCACAAGTGACATTCTCTTCACCATTATAGCCCATTCCATTGACCAAATGATGTTGGCCCCCACTGTTGAAAATGCTACTCCTCTCTCCTTAGAAGACCTCACCCAACTTGATCAGAAGCTTAATTTTGCCACCAGAACCAAAATTTTTGAGATTTTCTTGCCAAAGAATGCCCAGTTACCCAAAAATAATGCTCCATATCCTTCTTCCATTCTCCCGTATCAGGCCAAGTAGGTTATATCCATGATTTCCTACATTTTAGGCTATTATTTTGATCAGGGGGTAGATGAGCCCATTTTATGATTCCTCTCCATATTTTCCGCAGACAGCAAGCTATCCTTGGTGTTCAACATCAGTTAATTTTTGGCTTATAGTATCCATGAAAAGTTCATAAAATTTCCTACTGAATAGGTGTTTAATTACAACTCTATTTTGATTTATATGTTCCTCTATTATCAGGAAACCAAATTCAATTTTTCATTGCAGAAGCTTGATGATGCAGGGAAGCAATAACCAGTAATCTTTTGGACCTCATTGGTCATTAGGGAACAACAATAATTCACATATAAGTGGTTTAATTAAGATTTTGTTCATCCAGCCATGAACATTCTGAACAATGCAGTACAACCTAGGATGAGTGAGGAAATTAAGATAATTCTGCACTTCACAAATAAAGGAAAGACCAGGGATTGGTATTTATACCAAAATTACATAGAAATTAGGGTGTATGGATGTGAATTGGCACCTTATAAACTCCCCAAATACCTCCCAATGAGGATTTTTTACCTAGAGTATATCAGATAGATGTTGAAACCAGATGACATCAACTTTGTAGTGGCCAATAAGAAGTCAAAGTTTATGATAAAGACACAGGTGGGCCCATTTGTGTGCAACACAAGGACAACAGGTGAAGAGGAAGATAGAATGCGTAAAGAAATGAAGTTCATTTTGAGCTTTACATGGTCTTATGACCCGCGTTGCATCATTTCAAAACTCAGAGTGGAGAAAAAAAACACTCCTTACATTCATACCTCAAGGCCAAAAATAGAGTAGTATGCCAATCAGTTGGAGTGGATGAAAAATAACTTACATGAGGCTTAAGAACATCTTGTTTCTACTTCTAGTTTGCAGACTCCTATTCCTCAGGAAAAATCTTGCAAAAGACAAAGGGAGGAAGGATCATCATCGACAAGTGGGAGTGAAGCTAAAGAATTCTGGATCAGCTATAGGAAGAGACAAAATCTAACTCCTAGAGTAGAATTGGATAAATAAACTAAAGAGAAAGTGGCCATCATCATCACATATTCACCACATGCAACTAAAAAATTCACAACATCTCCTACTGAACCTTCAAAAAGAGAAGGTAGATTTTGACATGTATAAGGAGATAAAGCTCAGGAATGAAATTATAAAAAATAACACTTAAAACCAGTTCTGGAAGTAGACCTCGAGCTCACAGAATGGATTGTTGTTAGTCTTTGACATAGAGCATGGAAAAATGCACATGGCCTTTCTTGAGGCTCAGATTCCACAGTGAAAATCATATGCAGTCTAAAAGAGAACTACTTTTGAATTCAGCACAAAGGAAATACATCCCATTGATCATATGGAGATGCACAAGCAAACTGGTGAAATCATATCCTCCACTTCGACTAACCATGCTATGTCACTTTCTAAATTGCAGGTTTCTTTTGCAAATGTCCAATCGCAGTTGAAAATGGAGAAAGTGTCCTCCTTAGCCAAAGATAATAGGATCAAGTCTTTGGAATACTTGGTGATTAAGATAGGGTATGACCCTAAAGATGTTAATTCTTTTGAGGATATTATTAAAACGAAGAACCCGGACATTGAAACCTTAAGAAATCAGCTCAAGCTACCAGCTACAAAGGATCCAATGACAATGTATATTGAAGAAGCTAAATCACAGAAAGGAGATATGATGAATTTGATCACAGAACATAATATAAAGATTAGGAAGATGGAGGTAGAGATGGAGAAAATGATAAAGGTGAAGGAAGACGGTTTCAATATGGCTATTGTCCCCTTGGATGCCATACCTATTTCTTAACTTCCATCAACAGGGACAACCACTGCAACCACTTCTTCCTCTCAGATTGCAAGTGGTGAATAGGTAACATAGACACTATAGAACATGTCACTCTAGTCAAAGGAGATTGAGACTTTACAAGGCCAACTCAAATTTTTGGAAGTGTAGAAAGAAAACATAAAAGCAACTCAGGTTACTGAAATGAAAAAATCCTAGAGGCTATTGGAAAAGTTGTAGAAGGTAGAGAGAGACACTTCAATTTGCCAAACCTTGGCCGAAGGCAAGGAAGCCATTTGGATGAATATCCTGGAATCTATGAATGATATTTTGCCTTCTATCCAAATCATATTTGAGTAGAAAGAGTTGATAGAAAAGGCTATTGAAACTATAGTGCAGGGAAGAGAATAGTTGGGAGAAATGCCTATAGAAGCCTCTAAAATATTCAGGTTCTTGAACTCTAATTCCAAGTATGAGCTGGAAGAAGTAGGAATCACTGACATGACTACTACTATTGTGGAAGTCAAGAAAGTCTTGACAAAGAGAAATCTCATTGATCAATTGGAAGAAAGGTGTGAAACCTTGGAGCTGCAAGTAAACAAGCTCACAAACAGAATTGAAGCATTAATCTAAAAGGGACTTCCCAACATCTATGTTATAAATGACAAATTAATCACTCAGGAAGATTATATCTTGAAGATGAAAGAAGTGGCTAGAACCAGCATCAATGTTAGTGGGATTAAGGGCAGTGTAACAAAAAAAACCTTTTTTTGAAATCATGTCAAATGATTTCTATGTACAGAATGAAGTAAAACACATTTTTACTATAAAGTCAACCTTTGACAAATACACAAAGGTAGATGAAATTTGCTGCAGTGAAACAAAACTGACAATACCAGATGAAAAGAGATGTGAATAATTGGTCAATTTACTGGAATGAAGGATAATTCAATGACAGCAAAATAATTTCCAGTGTAGTAGCCATCAGGACGGTCAGTTTAGCATTGCAACACTGTTTCAGGTTGAATCAACAACCTAAACCATCAGAACAGGGAGACCATTCCTTTCAGCTACCTATGTGGCCTATTTTCATGCCAATATTTGATTATACCATTTTTACTTACACTAATAATACATTATCGATTTGACAACGATTTTATGAAGGATTTTTTGTAATTTTCATTATAAATACTTTATTGCTTGAAGTACTACAGATTGATTTCTGAATGTAATTTCCTTCTGCATATTGTAATTTTCAGAGCACTAGAGAATCAACACTACAAGGACCTTTCATAGGATTCATGTGGTGTAATAAATGGTGATGTGTCGCTTCTGTCTATTTGTCTAAACATTGTTTTTTCTTCCTTTGTTATTCTAAATTTCTGAATTAATCAACAGAAACTGTGATAAATAGGATTTGTTAATTAGAGAACTCTATTTTGGCTATTGATAATTTTAATGTTTTCCACTAAATTCATCTCAAGAATTCTTAATTTCTCTGTGGTTTCTACTAAAACCTTACACTTCTGTTATTCCACAACTCATTTAATTTCTGAAAATATCAGTTATTGCAACCTAGCTTTCCCTGTGAGAACTCCTCTAAAAATTGATGCAAAACTCTAGTTTGGTTTATAGACTCCATAGCCCAATCGAATTATAACACTGAAATCAACCAAACAAGTACAATCATAGCTAGCCTCAAATTTACATAAAAATAAAGCTAAATTCAATAGAGAGACCCCTCGTTGAAGATGGTAGGGCTAGTGATGAGCACCAGTACTGCAGCAAGAATGTTGCAACACTTGAGGCTACCAAATTTACTTCATCAACCCGGGGCTCGTACAAACTTGGAGGTGACAATGCTATATACACAAATAGATGCAATGGGTCCAGTCTTTTGTCACTGCTAAGCTGGGTGATAGACCACTAGGGTTTCTAAAACTAGCCTTCTATTGATTTAGAAGAATTTCTATTGCCAATTGAGAAATGAGAATTTTACCCTAATTGAGTGAATTGAAATGCCACCTACTGCAGTAAACAGAGACCAAAATAGATGCTTAAAACACACAAATCATCTAGCTATTTTTTAAGATACCTTGATTAAGAAGAATTCTAAGCTAACACATGTGAAACGCCAACTATCCTAAGCATACAATCTAGTCTAATCAAATACTTAGCTGATATGCATATGAATAAGCATAACAACCATTTTCCTTTTCTGTTTTTTTGTGAAAACATGAATGCTAATCCTTCTTGATTGTATGATAGGTGGGTTAGGTGTGAAGAGAGATGGTTGTGATGGGTCAGATGGCTTGGGAAGCAAGCATGGATCTTCTCCTAGCTTCGTGATGCATTCCTCACAAATCAGGCTCAAAACAAGCCACTACAGGTCGCCCTACAAGATGTCTATAGGATGTCCTAATGCACCTAGAAGATCCCTTATTTTCCTACAGGAACAGGCCGAAAGCATAAGGAGTGATTGGGACAGTGGTATGGGGCTTAGGGAAGGTGAGTAATGGAAGGAATAAAACAAGGAAGTGGTTAGGACTCCCTCAAAGCTCAAACCAAAGTTGTATGATCGTTGGATTCGCTCAACAAGCATGGCAAGTTGTCCTTGTGGAATGATAACCCAGACTATGAACTTAGTGGCTTTTGGTGATCATGGATGGGTAATGCTAGGCTAAGGCTTCTGATATGAGGTCTTCCTGCACTATTGAAAATATTACAATTAACACATCATTGTTGGTATTTACCCATAAATCATGTCAAAACAAGAAAGGTTTACATCAACATAGGAAAAAAAAATTTCATCATTTATTTTCCTAGTTCATCCATGGAAATGCTTGTAGCCTACTGTGAAAACAACATGAAATCTAATACAAAGTTGAAGATATCAGAAATTAAAATTGCAACCTATCTTTGAAAACTGAAAGATACTGACCTAATTAGCAAAAAAACCCTAAATTTCATAAGGAACCAGAATTCTGTCTTTTTGGGAAAAATGAGGGTTTTGTCCTCAAACCATGGTCCCTAAAGGGAGGAATGGGGCAAGATCCACTTGTTATTATCCTTTTTGGTATTTCTTTATCTCTATAAAGCTACTATTAAAGCTATGCACAATTGGAAGCAGACTAATCAAATTCACCAATACTTGCAATGTAACAATTCCAAAATCAATTTAACAAGCAATCTATGAAGTAACCTATGAATACAAGTACAGTAAGAGTAACCTCTACTTTTAGGGTTGGGCCCTAACCCAAGAGCTTCAACCCTCTGAGTCAACTCAATGTTGGATCAAGAGAACACTCATTTCGTTAACATATCAAAAAAATACATAACAATGTTTTGTCGCAATCCTTCAACTCGAAAGTGTTTAGCTAACTTCCATCAAAAATTAGAATCGTAATTTATAGAACTAAAGTTTCCAATAGCTTCCTTAAATCTAGGGAGGCTTGGCTCCCAATCTCAAGATAAATTGTTTCTTAACTATCACTGGCTCAGCTGGAAATCATCCTCATGACTCAATTTCCTGCAACTCTGAGCTAGTGTGATTGATTTATGGATCATCAAACGAGTGAGGATTTAATGAGGAAGATCCATCTCTTGTAATATCTCCTTCTTGTTCCATTCGAGTTCCTGCATCTTATTTAGCCATAATTTTCCATAATGTTTCTCCCAAAAACCTACAATCAATGCACATTAGACCACTAGACATAACATCTTACTTTTACACATCTCATTAAGTAAAATAGAATTAAAACATGTAAGGAATTATGCGAAGAGTTGATTTTAGTAAGCTTGGAGGTGTATTAAGGTCCATGTTTTTACCTAATGTGCTGAAATTTTTTCTCATCCTCTAAGAAACTTAATCTATGCCCATGTCCTTCATTGCTCTAGTGGCTTCCCTCACATCCCATGCCTCTGTTGTAGTCTCTTCTTCCTATGAATAAAATCCTTCCTTCCTCTCTATCTCTTCCCACTGCTTTCTTTCTTCTTCTTATTCCTTCCTTCCAACATTCCCAAAAGCAATGGTGGAACGAGCCTCAAGCCAATCCGAGTCTTTGCAGTTCCTATTTATACATTGGAGTTCCATTTAGTGCCTCTCTCATTCTGTCAGGAAAATGATATTATCTTATTTTTAGGTTGTAAGGAAAATTTTTCCTTCTCCTTTGGCAGGCTTGCTGGATGTCATCCACTAGAAATCTGAACATGTCTTCAAAGTGTGTGATTTCCTATTCTTGTATAGGAAGGTACCTTGGTGCAAGCTTGGAATCATTTGCAATGAGGTTGTGAGTGCTGATGACATCCATTGGTATAGATTATTCTATTCTCCTCATAAGGTGTTTTTTCTCTTCTTTTTCCATTACCCTCTCCATATTTGTATCTCTTTCCTCCTCATGATTCATCCATGATGCTAAGGCCATCAATTGCAAGTCCCCTAGCTTAGGGTTTGGGTACGACACATTTAAATCTATCAAGGCCAAATTGTGTAGGTAAAACTCAGATATTTTTTCTCTATCTTCCAAGGTGCTTTGATCATAGAGATTAATGAATTGTCTTCAGTCTTGGAAGGGAATAGTTCCTCTTTGTGCTAGGATCTTTATTTGGAGTTGTAGCAATTTTTCCTTGAGGTACAAGGCATAAGACTTTGCTGGAATCCTGCACTGGATTGCCTGCATGGACAAACTGGCCATAGTTACCAATTGGATTTCCCTTTCCTGTAGCTGCTTCCTTAGCCATGTGTTCTCTGCCTCTAGCTGAGATTTCATCATTGTTTCTCTATCTCTTATGTTGCTCAGTTCTCTGCCCATCTCTTGCAATTTCTCCTCCATGTGTACTATATCCTCTACCCCATTTTATCTGGAAATTTCCCTCAACCTATGTGTCCCTGCCCTCTCTTTTTCGAGCTCAAAGAATAGGGGAATGGAAAAATTTTGTGGTATCACCCTACCTCCTTTAATGAACCTGTAGTAGGAGCTGAGGTTTGGCTGTGGGCTAGAATCTCTTAGTTCTTGGTCTTCTTCCTTTGTTTCTTGTTGACTGGTACCTTCATGGTCCCTTTTCTGTGTTTCCAATAGGTTTGATAGAGTTTCCTGTAGGATGGCCTATGCTTCCTATAGGTCTATCTATGTCTCCTAGAGGATACTTTTTCCCTTTGGTGAGGTTGACCTTGTGACAGGCCTCCTAACATAAGTGACTGGAGACTTGGGAGAGGCTTTTTTTTCTGATCCTTCTCCTTCATTTTTCTTTAGAGGGGTTTCCTTCCCTTGTTGCTTTGGTGAATCCTCTATGACAATTGGAGCTTTGGTGGGGGTTTGAGTCCTAGTGCTCTTTCTTGTCCTGAAGTACAGTGGGGTTTGTCTTTGCCTCTTCCACTTTGATTTGACATGTGTACTTAGAGCAGTAAGGGAAGCTAAAGCCTCTTTCTCTATAGGTTATGGGGATACCCTTGGTAGTGCTTCTTCCTTTGTGTCTTGATATGTAGACCTCTTTTCATCCTTATATCATGTTTCATCTTCTCCATTCTCCTTCTCATCCTCTTCTTTGTCTCCACCTTCCTCTTCTTTTTCTTCTTCTATTTCTTCACTGTGTTCATTTGTTTCTTATTTTGTTTCCTCCTTTGTCTCTTCCTCATTTTTCTCCTCTATTTCTTGTTCAATATCCTCCTCTGTCTCTTCCTGATTTTCCTTGTTTGTTTCTTGTTTAATATCCTCCTCTGCTTCTTCTCCTTTTTCCTCTTCTATTTCTTATTCTCCCTAACTAGGCGTAGGGCTTCTTTCATATACAATAGCCTAAATTGCTCCTTTTTCCTGTATGTCTATGAATGTTGTCCATGTAATAGGGAGTCTTAAGTTTTGTAGAGAATCTTCAAGGATGAGTTTTATCAACCCATGATGGGCTAGATGTTGATGTTTTACCTCTTTCACTTTGATGCTTATGTCTATCATTGATTGTAGAAGAAAATAGGGTATACTCAATCTATTTTGAGGAGGTGTGTTCTCTCCAAATCTCAGTTCTTGGAGGAGTTTGAAGTGGTATCGATACACTACACGGTATCTCCCTTCACATGAAATGTATTTAATGAGGTGGTAAATAAATTCATTCCAAGGGTATGGAATTCTCCCCCTTCAAACCCCATTTTTGTCCTCCATTGGGTCTTCTCTGTTGGGATGGGGTCCCCTGGGTTAGTTTTGGGGTTAAAAACCTATGTTTTGATGTAAATTTTGTAAAAATATGTAAATTTTCTATGATTTATGGATGTAGAGTGCTTAGATAGTTAAAAGGCAAAAGCAGCTTTAGCCCCTTGATTATGTAAAATTGAGACGGTTTTGAGATTCATTCATGTCCGTGGACCATGGGACTATATGTTGGAAGCTATAAATAGGCATGTCTTAGAGAGTCTAGGGCATGTTATAGAGGAGATAAGGAGGAATGTAATGGGTGAATAGGAGATAGCACATAAAGTTAGTCATAGAGAAGGGAAAGGCTCTACATCTGAGTGCGTGAAGCCCTAGGGTAGATTCTACAGCTAAGTGCATGGACCCTTGTAGTTGAGTGCGTAGGGAAGTTTTGAGTCTGTAACCTTACATTGAAGATCAATAAAGAACATTGTTGGAGAAATTCATGTGTTTACCTATTTATTTATGTTTCTTGTTGTCTTTATGAATTAATAATGTATTGATGCACAAACCTCTTTAATTGAATGCAATGCATGTTAAGTGTGTACATGAAGGCTACAATACTTCATGTTGATTTTATTAAGAACTTAAGTGATTCTGTGTAGATTTTGATATGAGATTAGTCTATGATGCACATAAGTAGATAATCTATCTGTTAAACGTCCACAGAAGTCGATTGTAGACCTTCAAAGAGGCCTAGGGCCCAATTGAAGGGAATTATAGCACTAAGCCCTAAGGGCTGAGATATCTATGCGAGGGAAGATCTAGAACATCATGAGACATCACACTGATCTGTGGGTGTGGAAACTTGTTCCAACACCCCCCATAATTCCTCAGGTGAGACTTCAGTCCACACTACAGGGGCTGATGATGAAAGGGCCAGTACTGTAGGGTCTTTTTTGGCACAACTAACTCTGAACCTATGTCAAGATCCACTAAGCCAACAAATGGTTCCATTGCTAGGACCGAGATCTGCATAAAGAGATGTGTGATGTCACATCACTAGAATCTGACCAAAAAGGAAATTGAGAGGTAGTTGGATAGGAATATCCATGAATTCATGATGCAAGAGAATAGAAATCCATGCCTAACAAAAGAACAGTGGTTGGATAGATATTTGTACACAGAAATACACGAAATTTTCTACACCTTCCTGATTGAGTTATACAAGTGGATAGCTAAATTGGGACAACCACGGAAGGTGGAGATGTGATGGTCCAATAGTGTGGACTTCAGAGTTATTTCGGAGGTTGGAAGCTTTTGAAGATAACATCAAGTTTCTATCTGAAAGGTACCTACCTAAAATTCTTTCTTTCCACCCTATGGCTCCATCCCTTTCCCCCCTATAGCTATCCATCCCACCCCAAGTTCACTAGATATTCTACCCATCCAGAACATCTCCAGTGAAGGATGGATAAATGTTGGCTTATTGGGCCCTGACACAGGTTTGGAAGATTTATTGGCCAAACAAATCCCACAGCTACCGGCGCTTTTGGCAACAACGCACGGAGTGCGGACTGAGGTCTCACCCAAGGTAGTAGGGGAGGGTGCTGGAACTGGGTTTCCGCACGCTTGGGATGTCTTGATGTGGTCTGGAGGGTTCACACATCATTCTGTGGCCTTGCACCACTATGCTTCTGCATAGATCCGAAACAAGGCAATTCCTTAATACTTATTATTAATGAGTTGTTATAGATCAGATCTACATTTTACGATATTTAAGAAAATTTTTAATAGAGATAACTAGTTCGTGCACCTAGAAAAGTTATAGATTTTCATAAACTCATAATATAGGGATAAGTGCACTGATCAAATAGATATATCAAACATAAATTAAACAGATCCACAATATTTCAGATTCAACACAGTATTTGAGAACCAACTTATATTTATTTAATTCTTTCGCTAATACAACTAGATCTGTCCTACGCACTCAGTTGCAAGGGTCCGTGCACATAGTTGTGGACTCTACCAGGCCTCTGCACACATAGCTGCAGAGCCTCTACCTACTCCCCAACACCCTTGACTCGAACTTATAGACATACAAGATACTGTCTTCACAAGTCCATAGCACCAAGATCCATCAAAAACAAGAACTACTTTTTACACTTAGAGCCTCGCTCTTATTTATACATTCCCATGGTCCATGGACCATGGGTAGGCTGACTTAATTCCTATTATTCTATACTATTTATTGAGGGGAAAACCCTTTGACTCGACCTATTACATTTCGCGCTCCACATATTTCAGAGATTTATAATAGTATTATCCTAACATATAGGCTTTAAGCCCCAAAACAGTTACACGAGACCTCCGCTAACTAGTAGGCCCCCAAAACAATCATCGTGACTCATCTCGAGTCACTCGTCGGTGTGGTGATATGCGTTGCCTAGGCTCTGCGGTTCACCTTCTTGTGAGTGATGTACTGCTCCCTCTTTGTCTCCTGCAATGCTTCTTCCAGCTCCTGCTCAAGCGTCGCTACCAATTCACACAATCGATACTGCTCATTCTGCTCTGCTCGGTTAACACAGAACACCCCCTCATAGGATTTTAGCTCTAGCTGGGGTGCCACATATGAGAACTCCTCGTACCAACGCAACCATTTTCCAATTTCATATCTTCTATACACACTTTCTGCTATAACTTGTGTTGCAATTTTGCATGACCATTTTTGCTCTCCGCGAGATCCCAATCTTCAAGGTGCCTTAGAGATGACCTATTAACTACAATTCCACCATTTTTCTCTATATTTACAACCTTTCCCTTATCTTTCATGGTTCGTCGTCTAGCCCATAGGTGAGGCAGTGGCATCCAAACCAGTTCTTCTTCGTGTCTACAAATTTTTGGCACATCCCCTACCGTCGATGCTGAACTCTGTGCGGTACCCACAACTGTCAACACCATCTTCTTCACAAAGCCCTACATATCCAATGGCTAGATCACAACCCTCCAGCTTACTCCTTGAGCGTAGATGATGAATAGTTATATAGCGGTGGGAAGGTACAATAGCTTATGATTCTCAAAAGCATAGCTCGTTCAGTGGATGCCCCCTTAAGTTTTATAAGTTTCTCAAGGTTCAAATTCATTGGCTCTCACCTTTCCTGCTACTCTCATGCTATGTCTGCAGCAGATTGTTCCCGATCTAGCTCATGCCTCATCTCTTAACTGCCCGCCTCCCGCTCCCTTTTGCTATAACTTAGACATCTTTTCATGAACAGTGATAGCAACAGTCACCTCTCTACTTGTCAACGCAACAGTGCATCCCTTTTTGTGCAACCAAGACCCCTATGATAAATCAAATCTATGCGCACCCCGGTTGTCGCGCAGCTGCTCCCCAAACTGATTTAATGTCTCGCGCTCTCTTTCAACTGGCTAGAGCGGTGAGACTATCCTTCGGGCAGTTAGTCAAGTGGTTAGCCCACCCATGTAGAGCTTTAGGTGATTGTCATTTACTCTTCTCAAGAAGGGGTCTCCATTGAGCCTAGGAAGCTAGACTACGCCTCCATTTGTAACTTCTTTGACTACATAAGGTCCCAACCAATGCATGCGGAACTTACCAGGGAATTTTTGGAACTTGGTGTAATATAGTAATACTATATCATTTTCTTTGAGCGTGCACATCTTGATATGGAAATCATGCAAAGTCTTCTCTCACTGCTTTTGTACTTGCTGATGAAATCCTGCCAGAAAGTGCTCCTCCTGCAGTTCCTCTAGTTGCACAATCCTCTCTTCCAAAGCCACGCAGTTATCCATGCCTGTTGCTGCTGCTATTCGTAAACTAGGTACAATGTACTCCATGAGCATGACAACTTCCTTGCCACAGACTAACCAGAAAGTTGTCTGGCTTGTCAACATTTTGCATGTTGTTTGATATGCCCATAACACAACAGGTATGTGTAAATCCCAATCATTGCACTATGCATTACATACCTTGGTCAATGCTGTCTCAAAAATTTTGTTGAACGCTTCAACGGTCCCATTTTCTTGTCGATGGTATGCCATACTTTGTTGATGGTATATTTGAAATTCCTCAATGAGTGCACTAGTAGTCTCATTCAGGAAATGTGTTCTACGGTCATTCATTAGAATTTTTAGGCATCCAAATCGCATTAACACATTCTAGAACAAGAATTTCACGGCTGCAGTAGTCGTGCATTCCTTAACCAGTTGTGCTTCTACCCATCGAGTCAAGTAATCTATGGTTGTGATGATATACCGTGCCCCCGTATTTCTTGGAGGTGTGATTGGCACCACAAAATAAATCACCCATTTCTCAAATGGTTGCAATGTCATCTGTGGCTTGAGTGGCATTTCATCCCTCCACGATGGTTTCCCAGTCCATTGACATACATCATAGGCCTGATAGTATGTTTTCGAATCTTAATGTAGAGTTGGCCACCATAGTCTAGTGCGAAGAATCTTCTGTGTTGTGGCACGGCCTGCATAATGTCCTCCAGCAACCCCCCCCATGTGCTTCAGCCAGAATCTATCCTCGCTCAAATTTAGGTACATATTTGTGTAATATTTCATCGTTTCCCATTTTGTAGAGGTGCCCTACAATAACAGTAAAATCTATTATGTGTATCACCAATTCTTTCTTTTACTGAACAGAATATCCCTATGGCATGGTTCTTGTGGTTAAGAAGTGGATTATATCCTCAAAATGGCCATCCGTGACACGCACCGCATACAGTTGTGTATCCGGTAGGCCTTCCTCTAAGTTTGTGGGCTCTTTACCATTCTCAAACTAATACAGGTGATCTAGGCTTGCATTTAGATGTCCCGGCTTCATGACGAATTCGAAGTCATATTCTTGAAATAATAGAAACCACCTACAAATATGCCCCCCCAACACAGGCTTTTTCACTAGGTATTTTACTGCAGAGTGGTTTGTATGCATCTTAAAGTGTCCTCCAAGCAAATAGTGATGGTATTTCTAGAGCATGTATACCATCGCCAATCCTTATAATTTATTAGTGGAATAGTTCTTCTCAAATTTTGACAATCGTCAACTTTCGAATGCGATTGAGTGATCAATTCCTTCCACTCCTTCCTGTGTGAGTAATGCTCCCAACGCGAGACACGATGCGTCAACATGCATATGAACTTTGATGTCCCATTTTGGAAAGACCAATATAGGGGTAGATGCCATCTTTTCCTTAAGAATTTCCAAAATTTTGTTACATTCTTCATTCGAGCAATACGTAGCATCCCTTTTCGGTAATTGTTCCATTGGTGTTGTGATTTGTGCATAGCTTTTTATGAACTTCCGATCGTAACCAGTGTGTCCCAATGTGGCGTGCAATTGTTTGACACTTGCGGTGCTTGCAGGTTGAGTATGACAGCAATATTTGTCAAATCCACCATCAGAACTCGCTTACAAACCACATGGCCGAGTAGGTTTCCGAAGGGGACAAGGAAAGTACACTTCTTTAGGTTAAGCGCAATTTGGTGTCGTTGAAAAGTATCCAGAATTAACCGTAAGCTCGTGGTATGTTTCTTAACTAGCCTGAACACGGTCCAATCATCAAGATATACCTCTAATAACTTGTGTATAAATTCTTTGAATGCCGCCACCACAATGCATGAGAATATTTCCAGTGCATTCTTTAGTCCAAAGGGCATCACCGTATACTAAAAGCAGCCCCATTCAGTAGTGAACATTGTTTTACTCCTATCCTCTGGTGCAATATTGATATGGTAGTACCCCAAGAAATTGTCTGTAAATGAGTAGGCTTCTTGTCCTCGCACATTTTCCAGTACTTCGTTTGTAAATGGTGTCGGAAATGGATCGTTAATGCATGCATCATTGAGCTTCCAAAGCTCCATGCAGATGCGAATTTCACCTTTCTATTTTTTCTCCTGCACCACCACAGGACTTACCCAGTTGCACTCCTCCACTAGTTCAATTATCCCAGCTGCAAGCATCTTGTCCAATTCATTGCGGACCTTCTCTTTGTATTTTGGATTCAACCGGTAAGGCCACTGCTTAACTAGCTTCACATCCAGCTTCAAGGTTATCTTCATCACTCCCAAGTCACTGATGATCCCTTTTAACTCCATGATTTTAGTTGGGAATAAGGATTGATACTCTCGAAGAAATTCGAAGACTTTTCTACCGTGGCACTATCCCTATAGTCCCCAAGCATTGCATACTCCGGCACTTCCTTTGTTCCGATGTTAATTTTTTTCGTTTTCAATGGTGGGGTGATGTCTGCATCCTCAATTGTTGTTTCGAAACCTCGCGAGTCCCCTTTGTTTCTAGAATATTGATATTCCTCGGGTCGTCCTCATCATCTTCTACCTGCACATTGTAACATTCCAAGGCCTGGCTCAACTGTCTCGACCAGTCTAGCTGAACGATTTCTTCTGGTTCGAGTGGTATTTTGAAGATAGTGGCCTTCACCAGCTACAATGTGTCATCCATCGTATCCATCCATTGATCTTCAAAGAGGAACGTTAACAAAAAACCTTAGCGCAAGACATCCCATTCGCCTATACCATGTCGGAGCTCAGTTTTAGTATACCAATTTCTTGGAATGACATTTAGGGTATGATAAATAAGTGTACCCACTCCTGTTGCATCTCTTCTTCATAGTCCTGGACCCATCTGGTAAGGTGCATGTGCAGGTCATCACGTCCATCATATTTCTCAGTTATTTGTAGTTTTGGGTTCCCAAATCTTCTTTGCATCATGCGCCTGCAGCTATGCCAATCGTCAAAAGTTCCTTCATGTGTGCCCCACCAACGCATAGGCATTGTGCGTAATGCCCTTCGAAACGCATTAAATCATTGGGGCTCTGGAACCACACTTTCAAATTCAGTTAGGAATTCATTTACTTCTGTTAGCTCTTCCAACATTGGTAGTTCGTGATCCTGAGCTTTGATGCAATACAATGACTTAGTCATCATATTGCAGTTTAATGTGGTTACCTAATTCAATCGATTATGCCACTGCTCATCTTCCTCATATGAATATTTGGTGTAGGATTCTGCATGACCCCACAATATTATTCCTTCCACAGTTGGATTGACCGACTCTTGATTTCGTGTGGTAATTTTGTAGATACAATCGAATTCATCATCACTTCCTTCGTCACACACAGGCTCAGTGTAATGCGATCCTTCAGCTAGGTCTAGTGGAATGACTACACAGAGTGACTTCTTCTTAAATATCATTTTCTGCTTATTTAAATTAATAACCCCATTCATATCAGTGACCCAGTCTATCCCTAACAACACAAGATAAGGGCTACTTTCATCCACGATTTCTATTACCTCAAAGTCTATTCGAGTGCTTGCACCTTCTATATCTATTGTAATTCCTTGTAGTCTTCCCATGGGAGGAACCTTCTGTTGATTCGCCATCCGCAACTGAATAAGAGACCACTGTAGTGTGGATTTTCCCATGCATTCCCAAGTTTGTTTAGGTAGTACATTTGCATATGAGCCCAAGTCCAAAATAATCTGATCCATCTCAAAGTTGCCAATCTGCATCGTTAGTCACATTTCCAGCCTAGTTTATGAAGCTTGTTTCCGCAATTTTCAGACCACGTGAGGTTCCCCCAACGCTGCGCACCTAGTTATCAATTCTTGTAATCCTTTAACCACCCAATTGTCGGGAAGAAATTTCATACATGTATCTAAAAAGGTTGTTAGCATTGAGGGATCTCTCTCTAGCTTGGGTTGATCCTTACTACCTGGGGTAGAGACTTCCATGAAGCTCTTCCTAGCTTCCAGATCTGTTTCCTTACAAACCCTGGCATCATCCTTGGTAAATTTCCTCTTATCGTCCCTGTAGTTGCACCACATTTGAGCACCATGTTTATGTCGGGGTAATCCTCACGCAATTCAACCCTCATCATTTGGAAATTTTGCATCATCGTAGGTTGCGTTGCCCTCTTCTCCCGTATTTGTGCTATCAATATGGGGCAATCTATCCTTTCATGATCAAACTGCTTGCAGTAAAGGCATGATATTCTAGTTGGTTTGGTATAGTCCCGCACGTAGTATCCTGGTCCTCTGTAGTTGTAAGAGATTAACTGCCCACGACCCCTTCCTGGCCCCATTCCTCCCCATCTTCATCCACATCCCTGGAACCCACCACGCATTATCGCTGTGGCTAGATCATGACCTCGTGTTTCAGTCTGCATTCTGTAGGTAGGTGACTGGTCCATTAATAATTGATAACTAGGACAGTCTCCCTCCTCATGGCCCACCGATCTATAAAAGTTGCAAAATAATTGCTGGGGGGTCTGGTTAAATTTTGGCAGAGGATGACATAGCTACTAAGAATGGGAATGCCCAACACAGAACATGATTTTAGTAGTTCATATATATGTACTTTTATTGTATCAGGTTTTCCTTATCACCCAAAACTTCTCTCTCTCTACAAGGATTTCGATAGGAAATTACAGTATTTTCATAAAGTATTTCAGCCATCGTGTCTGCCTCTGATCTCATACTTTAGGGGGCATTTGTTATAGGACAAATTGACCTCCTAATCAACTCAGAGGAGAAATACAGGATGACTGAAAGAATGACCACAGTTGCAGGCCCAGAATCCACATTAACGCTCTTTGTACACTGATAACTTGCTTCATAAAGCCTGTTTACAAGTATAAAGGAGCGTTAGTCCACCTACTAACTCATGTTGTTAGATCAGAGGGAGCGTTAGTGAACTTTAGTGATGCTCAAAGTGGTTAAGCCAATAAATCTGCCATTAAATATCTAGATATTATTTCCCTAAATTTGTGCAAGAAAAGTAGGGAAACTCCAAAAATCAAGATATTTTGAGAAATTCTATTATGAAAACAGAGGAAAATGGGAAAAAGCTGGTAAAAGAGGCAGGTTCATGGTTTTTACCCAAATGAACTACAGGTGGAGTTTGGAAGCCCTAATTCGATTGCTCTTCAGGCAACGAGAGGGCCATTACACAATGGTTAGAGCATTTAGAAGGATAGTACATGGTGCTGTTGTGATATTGTCATATTCTTGAAGGAGCTAGCTGAAAGAAGGAGAGAGAGAGAGGAAGAAGGGATAAGGAAGATTTGATACAATAGGGTTGTTGTAATCACTCTTCTGAATATAGGGTTGCGGTTGTGTTCCACTACAGGAAGTGTTGATGATATTGTGCATTTATTTGTCCATTCTGATGCTTGTTGTGTTGATTAGATTAGTTACACATTTATACATGTTTGTTATGGATTCTTTCATTAATTGTCAGAAGTATATGCTGTGATTGGTTTGCTTCATTCTTTTGTGCAGGAATCATCTTGGAGCCAGTCAGGAGGAGTTCTTCTTACCGCATGGAGATCCCCAAGTGAATCTAGAAAGAACCAAAGGTGATCCTTTCTCCATATCTTACCAATATGTCAGATAGATGAAAATGTGTGTAACCGGTACCTTTTGCAAATAACCTTATGGTCTATCGGAAGTCCCAGGAAGACTTTCAAGGGTAGTTTTCATCCCATGCATTTTACCCCATAGCAACTCTACTGCAAGGGTCCACACACATAGTTGCAGACTCTATGAGGCCTCTGTGCACACAGCTGTAGAGCCTCTACCTACTCCCCAACACCCTTGAATTGAACTTACAGATGCAGAAGATACTTTCTTCACAAGCCCATAGCACCAAGATCCATAAAAAAGAAGAACTACTTTTTACCCTTCAGACTCAAGAATGTGCTAGCCATATTCTCTCGCATAGTCATTGCGGCATTCAAAGAATTTATTCAAAAATTCTTGGAGGTATATTTTGATGACTAGACAGTGTTTGGGTTAGTAAAGCACCATGTAGCCAATCTACACTTGATGCTGGATATGTGCCAAAGGTATCAGATCACATTAAACCTGAAGAAGTGCTTATTTTCTGTCCCTTTTGGGATTTTTCTTGGTCATTTGGTGTGCAAGAAAGGATTAATGGTGGACCCTGCTAAGATCGTGGTCATCGTCAATCCAGAGGCTCCAAGGAGTGTTAAAAAACTGCGTGCAACACTGGGCCATACAGGATATTATCAAAAGTTCATCAAGGTGTATGCTCAGATTATCGTGCCCATGGAGAAGCTATTAAATAATGATGCTACATTCTGTTGGGATGAAAAATGTCAGCGCAGTCTTGATGTATTGAAAGAAAAGATGGTCATTGTTCCTATCTTGGTTTTACTAGATTAGAAGAAGAAATTCCATGTGCACTTTGATGCCTCATGTATTACATTGGGAGTAGTGCTGACACAAGCTTGCAAAGGGGAGATGGATCAGCCTATAGCATTTTCAAGAAGAAAATTATCGAAGGATGAGAAGAACTACTCAATGATAGAGCAAGAGGGATTGGCTATGGTGTACATGCTCCAGAAGTTCTGGCACTATCTATTGGGTGGACATTTCAAGACGTACACAAACCACTCTGCTTTGAAGTATCTAGTCAATAAGCTTGTGTTGGGGGGGGGGGGGGGTATATGCTGATAGCTGATGTTGTTTCAATAATATAACTTTGAGGTAATTGTTAAGCCAGGAAGGTTGAATGCAGTACCTAACCACTGGTCATGTATTTAATAAGGGAGGAGCCTAATAATTTGGAGGAAGGGTTTCTCGACGTGCAACTCTTCGTGGTGCATGTAGTGGATAAATATTTTGCGAATATTATCCACTTTTTACTACAGGAATGGCACCAGAAGGATACACCATCCAACAGAAGGAGTTATTAGTGCGTGTGAAAAACTTGATAGTAATTGCAAGAAATTTGTATAATATGAGCATTGATGAGATACTCTGATGGTATGTGCTCAATTTTGAATGAAATAGCATCCTTAGTGAAGTTCATGGAGGAGCTGCAGGAGTGCATTATGTAGGAAAGACAATGATCGAGAAGATTCTGTGCACCAGGTTATGGTGGCCTACATTACATAAAGATTCTAAAACCTATTATAGGGCATTCAATGCATGTCAAAGAATGGGTAGGACATTTCGAAGGGACGAGCTGCCACTGAATCCATAGGTGTCATTGCAACCATTTGAGAAATGAGCAATTGATTTTGTAGGGCTGATTTAGCCCCCATGCAAGAAAATAGGTGCGCGTTATATCATCACTACGAATGAATATCTAACCATATGAGCAGGGCCATAGCCTGTGAAAGACTGTATAGGGGCATCGAAAATAAATTTTTTGTTTGAATATGTGTTGAACGAGTTCGATTGCCCGAATGTATTAATGAGTGATCATGGTACACACTTCCTCAATGAAACGATCAATGCACTGATAGAAGAGTTCCAGATTTACCATAAAAAAAGTACAACATATTATCCTCAAGTGTTATAGACATTTTTTTGCACTTCAACCCCAATCACAAATGTCCATAAATTGAGGGCTCCTACGTCCCTCAAAGTGTTGCTTCACTGCCTAAAGGAATAAGGTCAACTGATTACATCATCTCCCAAAAGCTCTCCACTGAAAACTGCTCATAAATGGTCAAAACTGGACCATACTGAAAGCTCAATGTAGAGGGTGTGATGCATATCACCTTCCCAATGTACAGGGTGCGATGCATACTGTTTTTCTCCTCTGTAGGGTGTGATGGTCAGGAATGGACAAATTGCAGGGACAAAAATGTGAGGTAGAAGATCATGGAATCTTCCAGAAGCTTCCCCTCTGACACTTGCCACTACATTTTTGACCAGGGATGAGTAAGAGATCATCATTCTCCAAGTGGAAGTAGGAACTATCAGAGAGAGGACACTAATCAAGATCCTAAAAGATGACTCACCTCTCTGTAATCATCTATATATGGATCCCTCATCACAGAGATCCAGAGGCTGGAATTTTGTAACTTATAGAGAAGTGCTATTGGTATTCTGCTGTACATTCACAGTGTTGGGTGATCTAGCTTTGATTGAGGTGAATAAGGGCTTCTTAGCTGGAGGATGATGCTGGGTCAGAGCACATTGTTCTAATCTTCTTGCTACTTTTCATCTGAATAAATCTATTCTTGTTTCCTTCCATATTCTTGTGTACTTGTTTATATATGCTTGTATATGGTTAATGCACATTTGATCTTGCATTATTTATGAACTTAGATCCTTGTTTCTTGCATAGTAGTATGTTGTTGTGATTCTACAGGTCATTTTGAAGCTGAGTAGATAAAGAGCAAGTGGCAAAACTCTATCAAGAAGGAGAGGAAATCGAGTGCAAGACTCAGGTTGGCCCTCTTGGTTCTCCTCTCATCTATTTTCATAAAAGGAATCAATAGTAGACTTTGATTGTTTGTTTCTAAGATAGCCACCCTACTTAGTGGGAATAGCAGCATCCGTGTGGACACTATTCCTGTATAAAAAAATGGCAACTCCACTGGGGAGCGACTAGATTACTTGTTAGCCTATCTATCCTTGTTTCTTTTATAAACATACAGACGAACACTGAAGTCAAGCTAGCTAACCTTCGAACTGCATTTGTCATACAAATGAAAAGTAGATCAATGCTACTTCAATCAATCTCCGTGTTTTGTTTATGAATTAAATAATAGATCTACAAGAAATCTAATTGCCCTGAGTGGTGGCTCTAGTAACCTCTTAAATCACCCCTGTGTTTTACATACACTGATATTTACTTATTCGGCCTAAAACAGCTGAACTAGGTTACAAACTGTGAGTGAAATCTTGTTCAAAGTCTCACATTGTAACCATCGTACCCTGCCTTCAAGGCAACCTATATGCATCGCACTTCCCGAATGGAGTAGGTGCACTGCATACTGAGTTCACTGTGTAACAGGTGCGATGGTCAGGGAGGATTGATTTTACCCTCCGACTGTGGATTTTTATCACTGCTTTCAATCTTATTCAAGAGTTTTTGTTGTCTGTAATCAGTGTACTTCTGTGAATACCCCCTTCTCTTGCATTATTCTGCCTCCTTAGTGCAAAAAACTATAAACATTTTTTATGTATTGTGCGTCGTTTTAGTTCTCTTTTGCAAAAGTAGCATAGTCGAACTGTCCTCTCTAGATCTGAAAGTGTCGTAGTTGTCGTTTTCAATTTTAGAAAGAAATTCCATTGTTTTAGATAGTTGATTATACAGTTACTATTGCATAGGATTTGAATTACTAGTTTTAAAGTGTCGAAAATCAATTTCCATTTCAAAATCGCAAAGTGTCTCTCTTTCTTTCACTTCGTTTTGAAAAAGAATCTTGTTGAGTACAGTCGCTTTAAAAGTAATTTAGTTTTGTACATAGCTTTCTTAGCGTCATTTACACATTAAGAGAGATGAAAACCAATACATGCATGTGCATTTGCATTTTGAATTCTTGGCTTGATTTAGGACTATGCATATTAGCGTGTGCTCTGTGCTTTGTGAAGTAAAGATGCTTGACTTTCTTCCCTTTAGTAGCTAGGATTTTCATTGCTGAAAGAAGATAAAATGTATGTTTCTCATCTTAGACTACATTTAGGAATTATACATACATCATGTGGTGAACCTGAAAGGCAAACTGTTAATCAAGATCAACTTAAAATAAATCCAATGAATCTAACAACGCTTTGGAACTTAACACATAACATCTAGAGGTCTAGGCTAGAGATGTATTCCGGTGTCGTAAAGCCTGGTAAATGTTGCTTTCAGTGTTGGTTGGGTGATTCCTCCACTCTGAGACGGCAAGTGCCAGTACGGACTTGTGCTTCCACATACCGTCGCGTATATATTGGGAGACCATAATAGGCTGCATCCTTTATCCTTAGGAAGCCATGTCTGCCGCCCTATCGATAGTAATGCACCGAACACAGCATTCGGGAAGACTGATTGCCATACTGTAAAATGTATTTTGTAGTTTTACAATTGGTTTGGTAATCCTCTCTACCTAGATCTCCAGAGAAGTCCATTTTTCTCCTTTTAAGACTCCTTAAAAGAAAAGGTCCTCTGAGCGCTTGTCACTTCAAGCTCAATAAAAATTGAAGACGACTAGAGTCATCTTTTGTTTTTTCTCTACTCTTTAAAATTGGAAAAACAAGTTATGTCCAAGCGTCTAAAAATTTATTTTAATTGGAATAACGTCACAAATTCCCCCGATGATCTTCAAGTTGATAAAATGGAGTCTACCAACCAAGGATTTCCCCGTGAAGGAAATCCTAGTCCCTTCCTATCTTGGGGAGATGTTGGTCCACCCCATATGGCCACTTTGTCACTTCTAGGATTGACAATTGGTTTGTCGGTCTGGCTCTTCTCTACCTCTATCGTTAAGAATCCCATAATTCCTGAATAGTCTAACCAGCAACTAGAAAACACTAGAGTTGCCTCCCAAACTTCTACTTCATCTGATTCACCTTCTCCTCCTTCCTCTTCACTTGATAAAGCCAATAAAGCTAAAATTCAAGTAACTGAGAAGAAGAAGAAGCAGAAAGAGAAAAAGGAAAATAAGAAAAAGGAACCAAAATCGAAAGGGAGCAACCAAGTATCATCTAGCAAAAATCCACACACAGCACAGTCAAAACCTAAATCTCCTTATGTCATTTGCAATGGAGACCACTATCGCCGAGATTGTCCCTGAATCCCTCGGATCTGAAGGGACTGCTCTCCTCGTTTGCACAATCTGGTAGCATCGACCTCTGGCGATCATGTTGAACGCTCACTGTCAACCAGTGAAAGTGAAGAACATGGACAAAGAAGGAATCATAAAATTCCTTGTAAGTTGTGTGAAGGTGATCACACTGTCCACCGTTGTCCCTTCCTTGAAGAGGCTAAAATAGTTTTAGATAATCGTCCTGTTTCACTATTACGACTTCCTCCTAGATATCGAAAACTCTTGCCAAGCCCTCCACCAGTTGAAAATCTAGCTGGCCCATCCTTGTGGTCAGCCGAAGCACCTATTGTTGAAAATGAACCCTCGGAATCCATACCAGACGAAAGTCAAAGGGTCGATACGGCAGTTGACACGGTATTGCCTTCAGAGTGTTCATCTTCGAACGATACCGTCACTGAAGAGAAAGAGAACGACACCATTCAAATTCTTTTCATCAACACCGACTCTGATGAGCTTGAGGGCAGTCCTCCCGTTCCTTTACTGCAGGAAGGAAGTTCATCAGAGTCATATCCGGCCGTCTATTCGGTCCCACCACCAAGCAACCTAGTTGTTTCCTTTGACTGGAATCTACTAGGCAGACCCCATTTACCGGCCAGTATACCATTCAGAATCATTGTACAAGATTACAAAATGGTCATGGTTGGTACCATCATTGATGAAGGGGCTTCTGTGAGTATCCTTTCCTCAACTGCTTGGAAAGTGCTTGGTTCACCATTGCTTTTGCCTTAAATGATAAATCTAACAAGCTTCGACAAGGGAACCAGTCGACCTTTAGGGATCCTTCCAAATGTGCCCATTACTTTGAGAAGGAAAATTGTTCACATGAACGTTATAGTAGTTCAAGGACATTTAGATTATAATATTCTCCTTGGACGCGACTATATTTATTGCATGGGAGCCATCGTCTCCTCACTCTTTAGAGTAATGTGTTTTCCGCACGAAGGCAGAATGGTCAAGCTCGTGGACCAAATGTCATTCCCCAGACCACACATCGCAAATAGTCAAATGCCATCCCTAAATGGTCTTTTCATGCAAGAAATGTCTCATCGGTCTCTAGTTCGTCCACCTGATGAACGCAAGTGATTCAGAAAGATGTGACTGAAACCCAGGGGGCATGCACCCTAGTCTGTTTCGGCAGGAAAACCTTAGGTATAGAGTAAGTTTTTGTGGAGGATATAAGACTAGTCTGACAAACCCGTCCTTACAGGAAAATGGGATCAGGCTAGAATAAGATACCTTCGTTAAACTTATGTGAGTGGAGTATCTCTACGCCACTCCCCTTTGCCTATCTTGGTTGGCATCGCCAAGGGATCTTTCTATCTACTACACGGACGAAACTTTCATGGTAACCTGGGAATTTTTCCCTATACGTGGGGGCATGCAAACCTTTCCACATGTAAGCAAAGAACGGCTATTTATTTTTTAAATTTGTAGGACCTCTAACCCTTTAAACCCGTAACGCTAGTCGTTTCCTACCTTGCATAAAGAAAGGATTCGGGGCAAAGCTTCAAAAGGTGCAAGCTCCATAAAAAATGGCATCTTGAATGAGACATTGCTTCTCATACGACTGGCGAGCAATGTTGTCGCAGAGTTCAAGCTCGTTAAAAAGTAAACTCTCCACGAGTAGTTTTAGCGCATAGTTCAAGCTCATTAAAAAATAAACATAAGTAATGAGCAAGTGTTTCTCCCTGTGTTTAAGCTCATTAAAAAATGAACAGGTAAAGAACCATTGTGAATGTCTTATCGCAAGCTTTTGAGCCTTGGTCGTGTTCTCGCCATCACCTCCACTCTGTTTTTAGCTGATCATTCACCCCCATATGATTGTTTACCCCTTCGAGGAACATCTACGAAGAGTGATTCTGCAAGCCATCCTTGTAACACTACCATGATTTGAAAATTCCAAATCTTACCTGGAATCAACTGCTACCTAAAACCATCACTCATTCCTCGAAAATGAGTCTTCTTTAAGCTCCTTTCACCTGACTCGTATAAATAAGAAAAGATTGCCGAGTGATTGGCCTCTCCAGCTCATTAAAAGGCATCGGAAGTGATATCCCTCCTCTAGATTTTAATATTTTTGGACTTGAGGTATTATTACACAAAACGATCGAGCGCTTGTCTTGTTCGGCTCGTTAAAACTATCGAAAATTCATCCCTTTTGTATTATTTTACGTTTTTTCAGACTTAAGGGATTATTCAACGAAAAATAATCTTCGAAGTCTTCTTCCCGTTTCTTTCAGACTCTCTAAAATTGAAAGAGACCGAGTTATCTTTGTCGCTAAACTCGTTAAAACCTAATAGCGACAAACTCGTCTAAATAGACGAGAACGAGTTTCACTATCGCTAGGTTCTCTAAAATATAGCGACAGGTTCGCTTGAAGGGCGGATTATAGAACAAGAATATGTTATCCTCCTCAAGCTTGACAAAAATAAAGAGGTAATGGTCAGCAATGACTGGGGAAAATTGGGAAGAAAACAAGAAGAAACTTTATTGGTAGCAAGTCGCTCTTAAACATGACACTTTCCTTCCACATCCATCCTGGGTTGGATTGTTCCATTCACTAGTCTTCACCATTAGTCCGTCACGCCATCCATATTTGGGGTTAATGTTATCAATCCATCGTTAGTGTCACCGATATGTTCAACAGAAGTCATTCAGACAATTCACCTGTGTCTCACCCACTGCAATACATTCATGCTTCATTCCTTCATGACCGCCACCCTGAACCCTATATCGTCAGTTTGCTTTCACGTCCAAAATCATTTGCTTCATTCCGTGTCATTGATGTGGGATTCATTAAGGCCCTCCTGCGACAGGTCGCTTCTTGTTGACACTAGCTTATTATCCAAGAAGTTGACTTAGGAACAATGCTTTCAGTACTTTGAAGCGTACATGCCTTAATGGCAAGTTTCTCACTTTTGGCGACAGGTTTACATCAATGGCCTTCGACCAAGAGATTTTGCGTGGTGTCCGACGCCAAGTCCCTTTTTCACACCACGTAAATTGTATTGTAGTACCTTGAGGGTCACTGTTATTATTGGTGATTCCTCTCGCGCCTGTTAACAGCTTACATCATTGGCTGGGAATTAGGCGATGTCTTTCCATGTTTGACTCCAAAACATTTTTCACATGGATCGACTTGTACTCCAAGTGAATATTGGACAAGTTTTGAAGACCCCGGATCTAGTTTCATCCATCCGAGCTGCGATATATTCATGAATATAAAAACATGCAGTGTACATCATTGCCAAACAGATGATCATCCAAAACAAAGGATGATGTGTCCATATCATGAGTCTGTCACACAGATGATTGTCTGTGCTATGTACATGAAAAATGAATTTATAAATCTAAGCATGGGAATGCCCGCCTCAGCTACATCATGAAAAATGTTGTCAAAATAATGTATTGTATTGTATCTTATTACATGTCGCCTCCCAGCTCGGAAAAACTTTTGATCCTCATAGTAAAGCATTTCACCTGACATCAAAAAAGATTAACGACCTCATGCTTTAGGGGGAAACTATTATAGACATTTTTGGGCACTTCATCCCCAATCACAAATTTCCATAAACTGAGGGCTCCTAATTCCCTAAAAGTGTTGCTTCACTGCCTAAAGGAAGAAGGTCAACTGATTACATCATCTCCCAAAAGTTCTCCACTGAAAACTGCTCATAAATGGTCAAAACTAGACCATAATAAAAGTTCAATGCAGAGGGTGTGATGCATATCACCTTCCCAATGTACAAGATGTGATGCATACTGTTTTGCTCCTCTGTAGGGTGTGATAGTTGGGAATGGACAAACGGCAGGGAGACAAATGCGAGGTGGAATATCATGGAATCTTCCAGAAGCTTCCCCTCTCACACTTGCCACTCTATTTTCGACCAGGGATGAGTAAGATATCATCATTATCCAAGTGGAAGCAGGAACTATCAGAGAGAGGAAACTAATCAAGATCCCAAAAGATGACTCACCTCTCTATAATCATCTATATATGGATCCCTCATCACAGAGATCCAGAGGCTGGAATTTTGTAACTTATAGAGAAGTGTTGTTGGTATTCTGGTGTACATTCACAGTGTTGGGTGATCTAGCTTTGCTTGAGGTGAATAAGGGCTTCTTAGCTAGAGAATGATGCTGCGTCAGAGCTCATGGTTGTAGTCCTCTTGCTACTTTTCATCTGAACAAAGCTATTCTTGTTTCCTTCCATATTCATGTGTACTTGTTTATATATGCTTGTATATGGTTAATGCACATCTGATCCTGCATTATTTATGAACTTAGATTCTTGTTTCTTGCATAGTAGTATGTTGTTGTGATTTTACAGGTCCTTTTGAAGCTGAGAAGACAAAGAGCAAGCGGTAAAACTCTATCAAGAAGAAGAGGAAATCAAGCACAAGACTCAAGTTGGCCCTCTTGGTTCTCCTCTCATCTATTTTCATAAAAGGAATCAATAGTAGATTTTGATTGTTTGTTTCCAAGATAGCCACCCTACTTAGTGGGAATAGCAGTATCCATGTGGACACTATCCCCATAAAACATCAAGCGAATGGAATAGTTGAGGCTTCCAATAAGATACTATAAAATGTGCTAACAAAGATTTGCAACGTGTAGTGAAATGACTAGGACGTGCACATACCAGCGGTCTTATGGGCATAAAAGACTACATACAAAAAGCTAACAGGTCAAACACCTTTCCGTTTGGTCTATGGTGTTGAAGCTGTGATGCCTATGGAATATATTGTGCCTATTCTTTGCATAGAAGCATCCATAGGAATGGCGGACCATAGAGCCTTGGAAGAATGGCTTGTGCAAATAATGGAGCTCGAAGAAGATAGGCTCTTGGCTGGCTTCCATCAGCAGGTTCATAGGAATGTGAAAAAGCTTGGCAGAATTGGCACATCAAATTGTGCACCTTCACGGTAAATGACTTGGTTTTATTATATCATAGTAAGTTCACTAATTATCCAGGAAAGTTTCAGATACACTGGATGGGGCCATATGTGATCAAAGAAATTACAGATGGTGGCACAGTTCAGCTCGTGAAGTTGAGTGGAGAACCATTTCTGGGAAGGGTAAATGGAAGTTGGTTGAAGCCATACATAGGGGATCTAGCTCAATGACTACATGATGGCATCATAATCTTAGTGCTCTAGGTAGCTACAAGGGAGCGCAGGACTATAAACTACATTGCCTAGTTTTTGGAGCTACACGACACAGGAGTTGCACAAAAACGGGTGGTCACAGTATCAGAAGGTGCATGAAGGGAGCTATGGGGGGAGATGGTGCGCAACACAGCCATAAAATGACCATTACAATCATTTTTCATGATTTGACATCCAGGAGATGGTTAAGAGGAGCAGGGGGTGGCATTTAAGGCTGAAATATTTGAAGATCTATTGCCAAATCCAGATTTATGAATGGATTTTGGGGTGAATGGTAGGATTTGAATTCAAATTCGCCTATAAATTACATATGGCCATCTAGCAAAGAACACTTTTCATCCTTAGAATTTTTGAGATGTGCTCTCTATCGCTTATGAATCCTCAATTTTTTGCAGATTTGGTTGCAAGCTCTATGTTTGATACTTTACCTAAGGCTACCTAGCAGTTTATTCGTAGCAGTATGTGAGGACCAGGTGAGACTGTAAGCATCGAGGGAAATATTGCCTTTGAAGGAGCTACTCCAGAAGTTGTGAAAAGGGAGGCTCCGACTCCTATGCCTATGATGCCAAGGTAACCTAGGTCGAAACCTACACCAGTTCATGAAACCCCTAAGCTAAAGAAATACAAATAGAAGAGACCGATGCTAGTGCATGAGTCACCGAGAAAGAACTCTGCTACTGAGACCTAGAAGAAACATAAGCCACCAGTGAAGGTGTAGTATAATGTAGTATACCTAGGTGGGATATTATGGGGTACAGAGGGAGGTACCCAAGGGAATAATGGGATGGAACATAGTTAATAAATAAAGTCGTTAAACCGTGTCATGTAAGGGACCACAAGTAGTTAGCAATAATGTAATAAGCCCATTGTATTAGATATATGGAATTGAGAGAACCATGGTAGTAACCCATGGTATTATGTGTATGAAGCCTATATAAAGGCTATAGATTCCCCATTGAGAGATGTCAAGGATTATTGTATGGACAAGAATATGGCTTGTGGAGTGTTCTCCTTCCTTAAAGAGCGATTGTAGGTGTTACCATACCTCAAGGGTTGGATATCAATAAAGATCTTAAGTTTATCTATTTCTCTCTTGTTATTTCTGGCTATATTTCCATTTTCATATATTTTCAGGAAAGATATATTGCAAGTGGTATCAGAGCACTTTCTTGGGCAAAGACAGGATATTTTATTTTTATTTTTGTAATATTTTTTTGGAGGTGGTGAGTTTGCAGATGAGATCTGAAACTTTTGCTCCAAATTTGCAGGAAAAAATTACAGATCTCGATTATTTGCAACAAAATACCCAAATTCAAGAAACAAATCGCCTGAATCAGAGTTCAGATGAGGGAGATATCACTGATTTAAAAATCATCTGTGTTGCAATAATGTTTTCACAAAAATTCGTGGATGTCAAATCTACAGTTAATTTTTGTAGTTTTGTGGGGAATTTTGAGAAATAATTGCAAATCTGAGATCCTCTTGAAGAAGTTCCCAATTTAAAAAAAAAATCAGTCAAATCAGAGTCCGAATGAGGGAGATATCATTTATTTAAAATTATCTTTTTTTTCATAATTTTCTTTGACAGCGAGACAGTTGCAGCGTGTATCTGAAATTCCAGAGTGCCTAGATCGGGATTTCTATCACATGGGAAGCTGAAGACTGGCTGTTCCATTTCGAAAAATCTATCATAATAAGGATTTTGAGCAATATTTACTGAACCGTGGCCATTTTAAATTTTTTCCAAGTGATTTTTTTCAAAACCCTCTTCATGGCTTATAGCAAGGATTTTTTTACATAGAAATATAATGGTTGTACTATTGAATAATTCACAAAATATCTTAATAGATTCTCTCTGAAAAATTGGAAAGGTTTGGTAAGGCTTGGTTTGAAATAAGAGGCTATCATATGGTGGCACCTAGTTGATAGTAAGAAGTTGTTAAGCCTTACTGATGAAGAATTTGAAATATTCCTTTTAGAAAAATGGTCTCATGTTGGAAACTAATATAATGAGAAACATATGCCATTATTTTCTACTGGTATCCCCTTATTACAGGTTCATGGATATATCCAGAAGGAGAAGATCATTCTATCTATAAATCCTAGTTTCAAGAAAAATGTTATAAATGTTAATTTGGTAAAAAAATTGCAAGTTCTAGAAAAACACATTGAAACAGCATAGATTGATAATGAGGATGTTCAAGTTTATAAATATTTGAAGTTGTTAAGGACAAGTATGTATTGCATTCTAATTTCTATGCTTAAGATATGGCTAATAAGGATGTTTTTTTTGGATACCCTTGGATGGAATCCATTGGTACCATCAATATTAATGTGCAGAAGAAATTCCTGAAGCTCTCTTATAAAAAGAAGAAAATTACATTACAAGATATTTCCATAAATAAACAGGTAGAGTCCAAGGAGGTTGAAGCAGAAGATGTTGCAGGTACTGACACATCGGATGAGGAATCCATGTTTTAAGTGATACTAGAAGATAAGAAACAACCACAAGTGACAAAACATGTACCAGATACCAATTAGGCTCCATTAGGTGGTGCATTAAAGAAAGATACACTATTGTTTAAAACATCAGCATATCACTAGCCACATCACCCAACAAGAAAACAATCAACACGATGGTAACAAATTAGCCACAAGGAAAATAACCCTAACACAACAGAAATAGAGGGGCGATGATCCACCTAAAACACATCAACACAGAAGAGCCACCAGGTTCAAATTCCATCTCAAGCGAGCAAGGCACCAAGTAGATTAAGGGTTCACATTTATTTTGGATGGCTAGATGCACGTGCATGGTACTAGTGGACTACTACTTTGAGTAGATATTATATTTTGTGTTCTTCTTACATTTTGGGGATGAAGTGTGTTTAAGGGGGGTCGAATGTAGTATACCTGGGGGGATATTGTGGGGTACAGAGGGAGGTACCCAAGGGAATAATGTAATAATGGGATGGGTCATAGTTAATAAATAAATTGGTTAAGCTGCATCATGTAAGGGATTAGAAGTAGTTAGCAATAATGTAATAAGCCCATTGTATTAGATATATGGTATTGAGAGAACCATGATAATGAGCCATGGTATTTTGTGTATGAAGCCTATATAAAGGCTAGAGAATCCCCATTGAGAGATGTCAAGGATTATTGTATGGACAAGCATATGGCTTGTTGAGTGTTCCCCTTCCTTAAGGAGTGATTGTATGGCGTTACCCTACCTCAAGGGTTTGATCTTAACAAATATTTTATTTCTCTCTTGTTATTTCTGGGTATATTTCCATTTTCGTATATTTACAGGTCAGATATATTACAAAAGGATAACGATAAGGTTATAGATTTAGAGGCTAAAAAGGGTGCAGAGGATATAGATGCTAAGGGTGTGGATCCCATCTCCAAGTTGCCAAATTACATCCCTCCATGTAAAGGAAAGGTGAAGGTCACCAAGGACCCAAATGTGGAGAAATTCCTCATTCATATGCCATTGCTACCAGAAAGCATCACCTTTGAAGGAATGTACCTAGCACAGATTCCCCATTTAAAAATAGAACACTGGGATTTGGCAGACCATGAGAGGTTCCCCCACCTCACAATAGAGAATTACATGAAGCGATTGTATTACAAAGAATTGGGTGTCATTGTGTTGGAGCCAGTTGAGTGGATTCACGAAGTAAATCAAACAGGGTTGTTGAACCTGCTATGGGTGCCCCACTACCATCACTCCAATATCAATATCATCTGTATAAAGAAACTATTGACTATGGTGCATAATGAGTGTTTATGGTTGAGCATGCCTATCCCCATCATGGACATCATTATCCCTCGAATCACGCTCCTGCCACATTCAGGCTTGACTCCAGCCAAGGAGTTTGGCGGAAAGACCAGTGAGTGCAACTTGGAATAAAAGATGAAGAAGCAATTTGACCTAGTCAAGAATCTGTGCAGGTAATCCATAATATCCATCAATGACCCTGTGGTAGAAATTGCCACGTAGATTTTAGCTGGTAAAGTCATGAGGAAATGTTGTAGAGACGAGGTTTCGGTACCCATGATCTCATTAGCTGCACAGTGCACAGAGGGTGTGCAGTTTAACTGGTCGTGCTACCTCTGTAGTGAGTTCCTTTTGAATTGTCACACGGTTCAAGATGATAGGAAGACCTTCCACTACGCATGGTTGATGCTGTCCATTGTGCTAATTTCTTGGGAGCTGCAGAAGGATAGTCAATTTCCTTCCTTGGAGAAAGGATTGTTGGAGGTTGCACAATTTGCCTCCCTTTGGGCCATGAAGAACCTCGAGCGAGTCACAAAGATTTTTTTTTGGGTTTTGATGGAGGTGAGCATTCACATGGCCATCAACTACCAGTCATGGTTGTCCCCAACTGTGCATGAGAAATTGTCAGAGTATGTGGAGTTCAAGGCAAACTTCCATTGCATGTATATCAGGGCGTAGAAGGATTTGTAGTAGAAGTGGTTTGATCTGCCCTATATTGCCACATATGATGTCATTCAGGAAGTCATCAAGCACTGGTGAGCAGATTGACACTCTCCATCTGATCTAGCTATGGGTACTAGAAAAGGGGTGAGGAGTTCCATGGATAAGAAGAAGGAGGTAGTGAAATAGGGGGTCCAGAATTTGGTTGTGCATCGAAGAAAAGAGGTTGAGGAGAAGGCTTTCTTAGGAAAATAACACGCTACAAAGAAACAGGCTGAACAGTAACATTGCATCTTCGAGTGAAGAGATAAATCCCCTTGGCCCCAGATCGAGGAAGAAGAATGGCTAGAGAAGGGCAGCAACGATGATGAAGGATAGAGCACTCCTTTCCAGGTGAAGAGATATAGGGAACAACAAAAGGAGGGGCTCTGGAAGAAGTCAAAAGTGACAAAGCCACCACTCGATCCCACTACACTCACAGAAGGTGATCTCGATGAGATTGGAGATAACGTGTGCAACACCACTACGACACTATTACTTCAGTTAGAACAGTAGCACATGAAGTCGCTAGGCACTATTCAGAAGGATGTGTGTTAACTGTAGATCGAGACGAGCAGGATCTAGGTGGGCATAGGACAGGTGAGCGTCGCACAGAAGAGCTTCACACCAAGGACTATCGAGGTTGCCGAGATGGTTAGGTCAGTGGATATCTAGGATGTTGCACTACCAGAATGGTCCTTGAGTGTGCAATCGATCGATGACAAGGTCACCATAAGTACTCTTAAGAACATTGGCCTTAACCTCGCAGTGCTCCCCAACAAATATCTTCACACGCTGCAAACAGGTGCGACAATGGAATTAAGAGCACCGGAGCAGTGCGCGCTCAACTTAATAATTGAATATCAAGTGAATAATAAGAAAATGTTCACTGAGAAGATGAAGTCCCTGAAGATGAAGGAAATGATCCTGGCGTAGAGCGCCTAGCTGGCATTTGTGGTTACAGAAGCTTGCAGGATAGTGCCAAAGTGGCACATACCTGAGGAGGCACCGCTTAAGGCTAAGATCCGGAAGCTAGCTACGGACGTTTGAAATGATAAGGTAGATGTGGCAAGAGTTCAGTTTGAATTGAATATGAAAATCACAGAACTAGAACTCAATTCATAGCCTTCGACTCCACTAGAAGTTTGGGAACAATGCAAAGCTTTTATTAAGGAAGGAATTGCTACTGTGGATGCCATAGTTGTGGAATGGACATCTCTATTTGAACAAGCCATGGAAGTGGTGATGACCCTGCAAGAAGATCACACCATGTAGATCTTATGTACAAATATCCTCGAGCTGCAGTATCATTGTGATGAAGTAAGGGTGACGATGTGCTCCATTTATACATCACAACACCTCACAAAGCTGTAGGAGGCTAAGTAGCGTAGAAAAAGGAATCAATCCTTAAGGCTAGGTTGGGGCCTTGGTTGAACAAAGTCTACCTAGTTTTTTCCAACATACAGAAAAATTGGCGAACTTGCAGACTACAAAGCAGAAGATCAAGTGAGATGGTGAAGGACCAGCCACAGTGAAATCGGTAGAGCAAGTGAAGTAGGCAGCCACGTAGAGCACGGTTGAAGTCACAATTGTGTAGGTAGAGCTAGGGGCTCTTTGCAGCAAGATTGATATGCCAACTAAGTGACTCAAGGGCGAGTCATGAACTTTGTTTTGGGGGTCTGTTAGGATGGGATCCCCTCAGCCAGTTTTGGGGCAAAAGCCCAAGTTTTGATGTAAAAAGATGTAAAGTATTCACAAATTGTGGTGACCGAGTGCATAGCTAGTTAAGGGTCAAAAAGGGTTTTTAACCTCTTTTATGTAAGCTTGAGTCAAATTTTTGAAGATCTACACATGGTCCACGGACCATGGGATTTTATAAATAGGTGTGTCTTAGATTGTAAGAAAAGTAATGGAAGTTTGTCGATGGGTACGAGCGAAGAAGTCTAGTGTAGAGAAGTACATCTTAGAGAAGGGAAAGACTCTGCAGCTGAGTGCATAGAGGCCTAGAGTAGTCTCCATATCTGAGTGCGCAGACCTCTGCAGCTGAGTGCACAGGGAAGTTTTGAGTATGTAAAACTTTGTTGAATATCAATAGAGAAGATTGTTTCAGAAATTCCTATGTTTAGTCCCTTTACTTTTGTTATGTATGAATGCACTATATGTTGTGATGAATGATGGTTTTATAAAATAATTAAGTATTGATGTGTGACTTCACTTGATCTATGTTTTTATTTGAATGCAATTAATGTTAAGTGATTACGTGAATATCATAACTATTTATGTTAAAGTTATCAAACACTTAGGTAATTCCGAGTAATTATGTGAAGATCATAACTCTTTCTGTTAAAATTATCGAACACTTAGGTAATTCTAAGTAATTACTGATGTAAGGGTAATCTAAGGTGCATGTGAGTAGCTAATTGGTCTGTTTAAGGTCCACAAAAGTCAATCATAGACCTTTTCGGAGGTCTAGAGGCTGGTTCAAGGATGTTACTGTGGTAAGCCATAAATGCTTAAATATCTCTACGAAGCCAGATCTAGGTCACGAAACAACATCACACTAATCTATGGGTGCGGAAACATGGTTGCAGCACTCCCCATACTGCTTCGTATGAGACTTCACTCCACGCACCACGGATTGATGTTGAAAGGGCCAGTAGTGTAGGGATTTTTTTGGTGCAACTAACTTTAAACCTAAGTCAGGACCCCCTAAGCCAACAAACAAAATACCTTCCAATGCTCTGTTGATGACCTCCACTTCCCCATTAGCCAATGGGTGGTAAGGAGTGGATGTTTTGTGCTTGATCTTGTGCTGGCTTAATAAATTTTCAATCACGTGAGATGTAAATTGACTGCCTTGATCAATGACCAATTCTCTAGGGTCCCCAAACTTATAAAACACATTTTACCTTAATAACTCAACCACCTTTTCTTCTATTGTTTCTTTGATGGATTTGGCTTCAGCATATTTTGTTAAGTAGTCAGTGCACATTATGATATACTGCTTCTTTTTGGATGGAGGGTCAATGGGCCTAATGAAATCCATGCCCCACTTGTCAAATGGCTTGAAGTCACTTGAGGTTGCAGAGGCATCTCATCCCTTGGGGTAGTTTTCCCCATCCTTTAGCACTGATCACACTGACTGGTATACCTCCTCACCTCTTGGTGATAATAATAACTAGCTTGAAATACCTTCAATGTTGCTCTTTTGGTTGCAAAGTGACCTCCACAATGCCCATCATGACAGGCCAAAAGTATGTCAAAGAATTCCTCCTCCCTGGCACATCTTCTTAGGATTTGATCTGGACCTAGCTAGAATAGATTGCTCCTATTCTTATGATCCTGCTCTTTTACTTGGAGGACAAGTTTGGTGGAAAATGTGTAGACACCAAGTAATTTTCTATGTCAGCAAATCATGGAGAGAGAACTGAAATGGAAAATAAATGTTCATTTGGCAGCTGATCATCAACAATTCCTTCCTCCCCTGTAGGTAAAGTCAATCTGGATCGAAAATGTGCAACAACATTCTCCTTGCTAGGCTTATCAATAGTAGTTAAATCAAATTATATCAATAAAGGTAACTGTAATAATCTAGGCATTTACATCAGACTTATTCATCAAGTATTTAATTGTAGCATGGTCAATATGTACAAATTTATGGTAGCCAATAATTTAGTGGCTAAATTTATTCAACGAATGCACAACAACTAGGAGTTCTTTTTCAGTCATTGTGTAGTTCATCTCAACTTTCGACAGATTCTTACTGATGAAGTAAATGGCATAAGGTAGCTTGTCATATATCTGGTATAGAGCTTCTCCTATAGCTTTGTGACAGGCATCAACATGTTTATGAAAAGGAATAGCCCAATTTCGGCCTCGGAGAATAGGCATAGTAGTCAACTTGTCCTTTAGGGTGTCCAAGGCTTCTTGACAACTTTCTAACCATAAAAATTTGTATTCTTTGGCCAATAAACCAAATAAAGCAGAAGGTAACTTGCTAAAATATTTTATAAATCTCCTATAATATCCAGCTAAACCTAAAATACTTCTGAAATCCCTATGTTTTTGCATATTTGGGACCCTTTTGATGATGGCTATCTTATCTGGGTCTACCTGCAGTCCTTCTTGGGATATTGAGTGATGTAGAATAGTCCCTGGAGTCGTCAGGAATTCACAATTTTTGGGACTAAGGGATAAGTTAATTTCAATGCATTTGTTCAACACCTTGCCTAGGTTAGAGAGAGCCTCCTGGAAATCAAACCCATAGGGTGAAAATTCATCCCTATAAATTTCTACAACATCATGGACTAGCTCTGCAAAGATACTTAGGACAGCCCTCAAGAAAGTGGCAAGGGAATTACATAGACCAGAAGGAAGGACCTTATAAGTGAAAGTACCCCAAGGACAAGTGAAGGTAGTTTTATTCTAGTCCTCTAGGCTAATCTGGATTTGATTGTACCTGCTAGACCCATCTAATAAAGAGAAAAACACTTTCTGTGCTAGGCCATATAACGCTTGGTCAATGAAAGGTAGAGGGAAATGGTCCTTCTTTGTTGCTTTTTTTAACTCCCTGTAATCTACACAAATCCTCCACTTTCCATTTTTCTTTGGAACCAACACTAAAGGAGACACCCACTCACTATCTGAGATAGGGTAGATGAATCCTGCATTCAACATATTTTACAACTCTTATTTGACTATATCCTTCAAAGTTGGATTCATTCTCCTTTGGAGCTGTTAGACTGGTTTGCAACCTTCTTTGATATAAATGTGGTGAGTACACAACAAGGGGTGCACTTCCTTCATCTCTTTGTAATTCCAAGCAAAGGCATCCAAATGCTCTCTTAGCATATTACATAACTCTTCTTCTTGGTGCACAGAAATAGGGGGGTTGATTTTCAGTTTTCTTTGAGGGTTGAATTCTATTGTCTTGACATGAGTATGGTTTGAATCAACTAAGCATAGATCAATCTAATGGTTGTTTTTGGTTTCCTTCACTCTTCCTCTAGAGACAAGGTGTTGGGAGTTGGATTTTGGAGGATGTGTTAAATCAAATCATCTTCATGAGGATGTCCTTCTACCATGGTAGCTTCTACGGTATAGAGTTGGGCGGAGTAGACTTCATCTTCCTCCTCCTCTTCTAGCTACAAAGGTAAGTCATGTTCTAGAGATGGCTAAGAATGAGGGTACATGACCAACTGCTTGGATAGATGCCCATTTATGATAGTCATGTTTCCAACTTTGCAGCTAATGTAGGCATCGACAGTGGCTAACCAAGGCCTCCCAAATATGACAAAATAACCATTAAATTTGGTCTTAGGCTGGAGAAATAAGAAGTCTATAGGGTATTCCTAGGAGTCAATGGAGACCATCACATCGTCAACAATTCCCTCAAGGGCTATTGTGGATCGATGTGCAAGCTGCAAAACTTTCATGGTGTTTCTTAATGAACCCTAGAGATTTAGCTTGAGCATGGCGTCCTTATTCATTACATTAATGGCAGCCCCAAGATCAATCAAGGTATGTGGGACAATGGTGGCATTGATGTGTACATCTACTACAAGGCTTCTAGGGTCTAAATAATTTGGGCTAATTACCTATTCCAACATTAATTCGGACAGTTGTCCGATGACATTAATGGTACGGGTGTCTCTTTTTTTCCTCCCTGGATGTTTGAAATAGTTCTCTTTAATTAGTTTGTTGTAAATAGGCACATGCTTAATAGCTTGGAGAAGTGGGGTTTTGACACATAGATTTTTCAATTCATCCAGAAGTTCATTCTCTTCTGGGGTAGGTTCGACTGGATGGATTAATATTTAAGGAAAAGGTGGTGGATTCACTTTAGGTATACTTTCCTCTCTTTCTTCCTCACTCTCCCTAAGTAGAGATGGAGGTTGATTATCCGGGAGCACTCTCCCAGATGTAAGGTTGATATCCTAAATTTCCACAACATAGGTAGGGTAATATGTCTCTCCACTGTAGACCTGTTGTACTTCCTGTCTATTGTTTGGGTTCAGGTTTGGCTAGGAAGGCATGTGAGCTTGTTTAGGTGAACCAGGGTGTAAAATATTTGGTTGAGTAGGAGGTGAAGGCAATAAAGCTGGATCTTTCTTGTTTGGGGGCCTCCACCCCTAGGGTGCTGCATTCTACTAAGGTTGTGGAGGTTTATATGGCTAAAATGGTTGGTTGGTCAATTGAGAATGGTACTGAGGTGCAAAAGACCAAGGAGAATGTGTAGACTAGAAGGGATGAGCAGAGGGGCCCAAGAGGGAATGGATGTGTTTTGGTTAGGCTTTTAATATGCATCGGATGACCCTTGCATGCCCTTTTGGAATGGTTGAGGCCCATGAGGCCTCATTTGATTTATGTAGTAGATTTGTTCAGTCACTCCTTCAGTTCCCTAATACACAACTTTTAGCCAAGGCATAGAAAGGCACTTGTCTATGGAGTGGTTTTCTTCACAGTCCAAGAATATTTCTATAAGGTTTAATGGACATTCATTCCTAGGGTGCCTCCTTGTGCATCTAGCAAAGAAGATGGCCAATACTCTTTTTGTTTCCTCATGCTTCCACTTGATTTTCATAGTGTCCATCTATAGCGAAAGGGTTTGCATTATTTCACTCTTGAAATCTTCCAACATGTTTCCAATTTCACTTTTTATAGATGTGTTGGAAAAGGATGAGTTGGCCACTATTTTACTATCCCTACCCATTTTCTTAGCTACCCTAGAATTGTTCTTAAAGATAATCTTGATATATTCATAGGATATTTGGTAATTTTCCCCTCCTGATAGTAGGTTTAGAGTATCTAGGAGATCTTCTCTGATCCCCATGAGTAGGACTAGCTTGAGTGACTTGGGATCAAGTGTGCACCTAGCCCTTTTATAGTTAAGTTGGAATCTTTCCTCATAATCCTCTAAGGACTCATCATGTCCCAATGTCATTCAAAAAATTTCCTCTTTAGTGTCTTTGGACCTGCACTAGTCCCTATACTTATTGTTGAAAGCTTGTTGCATCTGAGCTCAGGTGGTGATACTATCCCTAGGTAAACTCATGAAGTAGTGCAGAGATGCATCCTTGAGAGTGGATGGGAATAATTTCAACTTTTGATCATCAGTGGTGTAGTCATAATTTCTACATATGACCACAAATTCAAACAAGAAAGTATTTGGATCTTATCAGGTCAGGCCATGGAAGTGAGGAATAGTAGAGGGGCTTATGTTCTTCATCTTGGCATCCCCATTGGTTTCTCTGATGAAACAATCACCCTCAATTCTTTCTATATCTCCCATTTCATTTCTATTTTCAATCATTAGGTCAGTTCAAATGGGTTCTTCTTCTTCTTCCCCTATAGGCTCTTCAAAAATCTCTGGTTTCTCACCTAAGGGGTCCTCTAATTCACATCCACCGAAGAAGAGGGAAGGTTGGTTGTTTGAAGTGGTGAGGGTATTTTGTAGAAATTTCCCTAAGCTATCCCTATTCCTATGAGGCATGAAAGAAGTGTTTTGTTTTTTTTTTTCTCAAGCTTTAAGACTAATTATAGAATAGAAACGACAACTAAATTGAAACTGAATGTTGAATGAAATCACTTGAAAAATGGAAAGGAAAGAAAACCAACTTACAAATATCTTGAAAAAATGAAATTAATAGTAGGATGAAAGAGATAAGAAATGGAAGAAAGAAAGCAGAAATCACATCTACTCAGACATGTCCCCAGAAACGGTGCTAAAAAGTGATGAGAACCAGTATTACAGCAAGAATGGTGCAACTCCCGGGGTTACTAACTTTACTTCATCAACCCTGGGTTCTTACAAACTTGGAAGTGACATTGTTGTATACACAAATAGATGCAATGGGTCCACTCTTTTGTCACTGCTGAGCTAGGTGATAGACCACTAAGGGTTCTCAAACCAGCCTTCTATTGATTTAGAATAAGTTTGATTTCCAATTGAGAAAGGAGAATTCTTCCCCAATTGAGTAAATTGAAATGCTACCTACTGCATTAAAGAAAGACTCGAATAGATGCTTAAAACATACAACTCATCTAGCTATTTTTTAGGATACCTTGATTCAGAAGAATTCTAAGCTAACACATGTGAATCCCTAACTATCCTAAGCATGCTATCTAGTCTAATCAAATACTTAACTGATGTGCATATAAATAAGCATAACAAACATTTTGTTTTTTGTTTTTTTTTTGTGAAAACATGAATGATAATCCTTCTTGATTGTAGGACAGGTGAGTTAGGTATGGAGAGAGATGGTTGTGATGGGTCAAATGTCTTGGGAAGAAAATAGGGGTCTTCTCCTAGCTTCGTGATGCTTTTCTCACAAATCAAACTCAAAACAGGCCACTACAAGTCATCCTACAGGATGTCCTAATGCACCCATAGGATCCCCTATTTTCCTATAGGAATAGGCCAAAAGTATAAGGAGTGACTTGGACATTGGTATGGGGCTTAGGGAAGGTGAGTGAGGGAAGGAATAAATCAAGGAATTGGTTAGGACTCCCTCAAATATTAAACCAAGGTTGTATGATGGTTGTATTTTCTCAACAAGCATGGCAGGTTGTCCTTGTGGAATGATAACCCGGATTATGAACTTAGTGGAATTCTGAAATTATGGATGGGTAAGGTTAGGCTGAGGCTACTGATATGAGGTCTTCCTGCAATATTGAAACTCCTAAAATATACACACCATTGTTGGTATTTACCTATAAATTATGTCAAAACAAGAAAGTTTTACATCAACATAGGGAAACAAATTTTCATCATTTATTTTCCTAGTTCATGCATGGAAATGCTTGCAGCCTATTCTGAAAACACCATGAAATCTAATACAAAGCTGAAGATATCAGAAATGACAACTGCAACCTATCTTTGAAAACTGAAATATGCTGACCATGTTAGCAAAAAAAGCCTAAATTTTATAAGAAACCATAATTCTGTCTTTTCAGGTTGAATGAGGGTTTTGTCCTCAAACCATGGTCCCTGAAAGGAGGAATGAGGAAATATCCACCTGTTATCAGCCTTTTTGGTATTTTTTAATCTCTCTAAACATATTGTTAAAGCTATGCACAAATGGAAGCAAACTAATCAAATTCACGAGTACTTTCAATGTAACAATGCCAAATCAATTTAAGAAGGAATCTATGATGTAACCTAAGCATATACGTATAGTAAGAGGAACCTCTACTTATAGGGTTGAGCCCTAACCCAAGAGCTTCAACCCTTTGATTCAACTCAGTGTTAGATCAAGGGAATGCTCATTTCATTAACATATCAAAAAAGTACATAACAATGTTTTATCACAATCCTTCAACTCGAAAGTGTTTATCTATCTTCCATAAAAAAATTCAAATCCTAATGAGGCTCTAGGACTTCTTATTTTTACAACTAAAGTTTCCAACAAGTTCCTTAAATCTAGGGACACTTGGCACCCAATCTCAAGATAAACTGGTTCTTAACTATCACTGCCTCAACTGCCTGCAACTCTGAGTTAGTGTGATTTGATTGAGGTATCTTTAAATGAGTGAGTATTTAATAAGGAAGATCCATCTCCTACAATCTCTCCTTCTTGTCTCCTTCAAGTTCCTGCACCTTAATCAACCATAATTTTCTCCCAAAAACCTACAATCAATGCACATTAAAATAGTAGAAATAACATCTTACTTTTACTCATCTCATTCAGTAAAATATAATTAAAACATGTAAGGAATTATGACAGGAGTTGACTTTAGTAAGCTTGGTGGTGTATTAAGGTCCATATATTTACCCAATTATGAGCCTCATCAGCTAGATCTCAGATTCCAAATTTGTTTTGATGTTGTCCAATGTGTTTACTCCCTCAACCTCAAAAATATAGAATGACAACAGGTAGTAGATAATATGTGTCGACTATAGGTAACTCAACAAGGCTACAAAGAAAGATCATTTTCCTTTCTTTTCATTCATCAAGTTTTGGTTGGTATTGCAGGGAAGAGGTCCTTTTCATTCTTTGAGTTTTTAGTGGGCATAATCAGATCCATATCAAAGCTAAGGATCACAATAAGACCACCTTCACATCGCCATGTGGGACCTTTTCCTGTAGAGTCCTTCCTTTTGGCTTGCGCAACGCTGTTCCTACCCTCCAAAGAGTAGCGTTGAGTATTTTTGTTGATCTTGTTCATGACGGAGTTCTTCTCACCCAAAAATGTTCACCTTTCCATTTCTTACTTGCATGACCAAAATACACCATTTTGGATGCATTTTTCCATCGTAACACCCACTTTCACCATAGGAAATAATTTAGTGAACCATTTTCCTAAATTATTTCTCATTAAAATCCAAAAAATCCCATGAGAATAATTAAACGTCTATTTATTATTCCATCTTTATCCCATATTTTCCTGATGAGATCATTGTTAAATAATTAGTTAATGATTATTTCAAATCCATATTTGACTCAATCCTCATAAAGTAATTAATAAATCATTTTTTACTTATGAGTTACTTTAAACATTTTCTAAATAAATATATTGTATCATTTCGAATATGTGTTCCCTCTCAATAAAATATAATAAATAATCACAATAGCTAGATTTTGATTTAGTGAGTAATATTTTATTATTTTCTGATTCTCAATCTATCTCAAAATTTTGTTATAAATAGGATGATTTTCTCCTAATTTTTCACTATAACCATTCTCATTATCCCCATTATTGTCTTGTGACCTTTGAGCTCCCCCATTGAGTTCAAGCCTTGACTACTATCTTGTTAATTTTTCTTAGTGCTATATTATTCTTTTCTTTGATAATTTCTTTTCTTCATTAACACATTAAGTTCACCCATACCATCATAAAATTATTCAGGTTTACATCATTATTCAACAATATGCAACTATGTAGAAAGAAAAATATCATCATCATCAATGCAACAAAACATAAAATATGTAAGGTCCCTCCTTACCAACCATCAAGAGTGTAGAGAAGTAAAGGTTACCATGAACACTATCACTCATTTTTATTTATTTTTAATAATCATAATATAACTAACTTGGTAATCATGAAGATCATATTCCTTCAACTATTTCAATATAACAATATAACATAAGAAGTTAGGGATAACTTTCCCTTAAAACACTTTTCCAAAACACATTTCTCCTCATGTTTAAAAGAACATAGTATGTGCTCTTTTCATACTTATACACAAGTTCTAAGTAAGACAAGAAATAGATTCCACCATAATTCCATGTGTGAGCATTAATCATAATAAACATATTTCACCCCCTTATATTATGCTAAATAGGTTCCACTTATTGACTCTTTACATCATAACCACAAGGTATGTCACAAGAACCTAAAATATCCTACTTCTATTACAAAAATCACAAATAAGGGCATGATTAATAATCTTTCTGTAATAAACGAGCTCTGCAACCCTAATGGTCAGGCGGCCATGAGATAAGTTCCAAGAAGAACCAAAAACAACAACAAGAGACAGACCCAGAAACCAAGAACCAGAAGAAAATGACAAAGGAAGAGAGGAGGGGAGAGATCCCCTCCTATCGAGATGTGATGGCAAGGGAAGGCCAGAACACCAGTAATAAGGCGGGAGAAACAAGAAATCTAGGACTTGTCCTTGGAGAACGATGGCAGGCAGGTAGCAAAGGCAAATGTTTACCATGTGCGACGAAGAAACCAAGATTCATAATCTTGATGAACAAATTGGAGCGATATAGAAGCTATATGAAATACCACGTGCTCATATGCAAGTTCATTGGAGTATGGCCGATGGAAAAGGATCTCACCAAATGGATCCAACAAAAATGGGAACCCCGAGGCAACATTGAGCTAAAGCTGGGAGCAAGAGGCTTCTTCACGGTAATATTCTCAAACCTGCAAGGTAAAGAAAATGTTTTTGAGAATGGCCCTTACTTTCATTATAATGCTAGATTATTTATGAGATACTGGGAAGAATGTTATAACCCAAACAAGGAAAAATTCTTGGTAGCCCCGATATGGGTTAGGTTATTTTTCCTTCTAATGGACTTCTAAGACCCAGAGCTCCTATAGGGCATAAGAAACACGATAGGAAGTTTTGTCAAAATAGAAGAAACGACAAAAAAGGAATATACAATTCATATCCTAGAATATGTGTTTACATGAATATAGCTAACCTTATTCCAGACACAGTTGAGTTAGAGTATCACAAAGAGGTCTAGCAGCAAACCCTCGACTATGAACATATTCCATTCTGATGCAGAAGATGTCACGAATATGGACATCTATTAAGGAATTCCTACTCCATATAGAAAAACAGCAGCGCAGAAACAAACAGCAGAGGAAAAATCAAGAAGATGAGGAAGGGTTTCAAGAAGTAAAAAGAAAAAGAAGAAAAAAAAGAGAGAATGCCAGTGAAGGAAGGAAAGAACAACAAGCCTAGTCAAACAATACAAACAATTTTGAATTCCTACAAGAAGAAGAAGAAGATAACAAGGAGACCAAAAAAATCACTATCAGGGGGGGGGAATGAAAGTAAGTAGAACAAGACAAGGCAAATTGAAACCCAAGAGGAAAGCACAAAGTGAACCAACAGAGAAGGAGGGAAAGGAAGAGAGGGAGAATATGAATAACACTATAATGGAAATAGACACAAGCAGAGGAGAAGAACTAAGTTCAGAAGAAGAGGTGTTGAGGAAACTAATAAATGAGTGGAGACACTTGGACACAAGAATCATTCCAGAAGAGAAAAAAAGACTATACAGAGATATATTTCAATAGTACCAAGCGAATCGAGGACAAGGGAATATGGAATTGGTATAATAACTAGGCCTTCAACAGGACAACACTCAAGACCATCAAAGGAAAGTAAAAGGTGGAAAGAAAAGAGGTCGAAAAAACCTACAGGAATCGATACAGATCATGGGAGAAATGTTAGTGAATACAGGGAGGGTAGTACTACTATCGGCAGTATTCCACCAAACCAGCCAATCACCCCAATGATAATTACATCTTGGAATATAAGAGGCCTTAATAGTAAAGGAAAACAAAGGAACTTAGTGGAAAGGCACACCCTCCAACTCAAATTAAAAGAATTAAACCGAAGAATAAACAAATGGAATAGATAAGACTTTGGAAACATCCAGAAGGAAAAAGAAACACTCTAGATAAAGATGAAACAAATACAACAGAAAATCGTAGAGGAAGGAAGAAGTTAAGATATGGAAGAACAGGAAGGACTGATGCTAAATAAGTTGGAAGAAAGGAGAAAACAAGAGGAAATCCTTTGGAAACAAAATCAAGAATCCAATGGCTAAAATAAGGAGAAAGAAATGCAAAATTCTTCCATAAGGCAATGGTACAACATAGACATCAAAACAGAATCTTCTCCCTAAAGGATTAACAAGGCAACAGGCTAACTTAGAAAGACGAAATGGAGAATCTACTGGTACATCATTTTAGAGGGCTCTTCACATAACCAAATATCAGAAGGGAGGACAAAATTTGCAAAATCAATCAACATATTCCCAAACTAGTCACTAGAGATTAGAATTTAGCTCTCCTAAGAGTCATAACGAAAGTAAAGGTGGAAGAGGTTATCAAAAAAATGGCAAAGAATAAAGCACCTGGGCCTGATGGATTCACTTCAGAATTCTTTCAAGCTACGTGGAACTTCATGAGTCAAGACATAGTGAATTTAGTACTTAAAATAATCCATATGCACCAAAAAAATGCATCAAGCCCTGAACACCATATTCCTGACCCTAATACCAAAGACGGAGCACTCAAAAGAACCACAATGATTCTGACCTATAGCACTCTCCAATGTTATATATAAAATCTTAGCCACAATAATGGTGAAACGATTGAAACCAATGCTAGCAGGGTTGATATCCCAAGAGTAGATAAGGTTTGTCAAAGGCAGACAAATAACAGACAACATAGTGGTAGCACAAGAAGCAATACATTCATTTGAAAATTCAAAAACCAAAGGGATGCAGATAAAATTAGACTTAGCCAAAGCATATGATAGACTAAATTGGAGATAACTCCAAAAATCATAAAGGCAATAGGCTTCGATGTCAAATGGATAAGTTGGGTAATGTCAATGATAACTACGCCAGTTCTGTCAATACTATTAAACAATTTACCTACAGAAGCTTTCAATGCGTCCAAAGGGCTCGAGCAAGGCGACTCGTTATCTTTGTTCCTATTTATCCTCACAACTGAAGGACTAGGTAGACTAATAAAAGTTAAAGTATACAACAACCAATTTAAGGGCCTAAGAATATGGGGAAATGATCTCCCTCTAACCCACCAGCAATTTGTTGATGACATCATGCTATATTGACACACAACGCTCAAAGAAGCAAAATAAATAATGGAAATTCTCACAAATTTTACAAGTGCCTCTAGGACAGAGATAAATAAAGAGAAATCAAATATTTAATTCTTCAATACCCCTGCATCCTTCCAGGCCTTCCTGGCAAGAAGCATGGGATTTAGAATTTGGAGTTTCCCTACAAAGTATTTAGGAATCTAGCTAAATGACCAGCAAAACAAAGTGGCCAACTAGGGAACCCTGATGAAAAAGATTCAATGGAGAATGAAAAACTGGACATACATGATGTTGAATACCTCAAGCTGCATCATTCTACAAAAATTAGTGCTTCAATCCATCTTGATATACTAGCTTACTAGTCAAGCTACCACCAAAACAATTTCCCAAAAAGTGGTAGAAATGTTTAAAAAATTCTTATGGCAAGGGCCTAGCATGACAAAGAAATGGGTCCTCCTATCCTGGAATTGGCTGAGCAAATCACTAAAAGAAGGAGGACTCGGCCTTTGAGATCCTTACATCCTCAATCAAGTAATGGGTAAAAGTTATGTTGGATATGGACACAGGGAGGGGAAGACCTGTCGAAAAAACTATGGGAGAGAAAATATGATATGTGTAGGTCCCTAGAAGGAAGGTTGAGATGTCAAAATGAGAAGAAATGATCTACAATATGGAACCTAGACAGTGCCAACAAGGATTTGATCAAATAGCATAGCTTCGGGGAGGTTAGAGCAGGGGATAAAGCCAACTTCTGGTAAGAGGAATGGCAACAAAGAGAAAAACTCATCAAGCAGTCGTAGCTCAAAGAGATCCACCAATTCACCAACTTATATGAGGGTGACACAATATGAAATTACTGGTGCTCAGAACTAGAAGGATACTAGAGAAAGTGGAAACAACAAGAAGACTGGCCGGAAGCTCCAGTAACACCACAATGGGAAACCTATGAAAAGGACATGGCAACAAGGAAAATAGCGATAAAAGAAGGGTCAAACACTCTAAGATGGGACCATAGAATCAAAGGCATGTTCACAATAGAAGAAGACTACGAAATGAAAGCAGGACACAATAAACTCACAGAAACAAAAAAATGGGAAAACATATGGAAAACAAAAACATGGCCAACGGTAGCATTCTTTACTTGGATCCTGAGCCATGGGAGAGTACTAACATGGGACCAATAGAGAAAGAAAGGAATGCAAGGCCCATCAAGATCTGCCCTCTGCAGAGAACAAGAAGAGACTATAGAGCACCTAACCAATGCCTATAGAGTTAGCGTAAACTTGTGGCAACAACATCAGCAATTATTTGAAATTAGCGATAGAAACATAAATAACATGCAAACAACAATAGAGAACTGAAGGAAAAATCCTTACCAGAACACAATTTTGAAAAGGGCATGGCACCTATCGCTAGGCTTTGTTCGATGGAATATATGGAAAGAGTGAAACAAACTGATATTCGAGAAGGAAGGTAAAGAAAAAATAGATATATGGAACCAAATTATCAAAAATTTCTGAGAGACCATTCTAACCAAGAGCTCGTTAGAGGAGGATTGAAAAACTAACCCAACAGAAATAGAAATAATGACTCGCCTGAACCTAAAGCCAAGCATGATGCACAAGCCAGCCAGGAAACACCAAAGCAATGAGATGGAGGTCAACCACTTTAGAACACCCCAAAAGGGATTCATCAAGTTAAACTTCAACGGGGCTGTGAGAGGGAACCCCGACGAGACAGGGGCTGCTGGAGTATTCAAAGATGACAGGGGAAGGACCCACAAAATCTATGTGATGGATTGCAGTAAAGCTACAAATAATGAAGCAGAGCTTCATGCACTAAAAAAAGGGTTAGAAATCGCATTAAGAGAGAAATACCAAAAACTATAGGTTGAAGGAGACTCGAAAATGGAAATTGATATAGTCAAACAGCTACAACAAGGAACCAAATGAGAGAATATTAGCCATAGCTGGAGAAATGCTTGGTTGGTGTAGGAGACTGGCAAAATTACAAGAAAGATAGACTACATCCTTCACACCCATGTGGGAAGGCAAGGCAACGCACCAACAGACAACCTAGCAAACTGGGGGAGTAGTCATGGAGGCAAAACCCTGGACATAAATGAGGAAGAGCTATCCCATATGGAGGAGTTGGCAAACTTAGGAAAAATCCTAGAAAAAGGCAGAGGAGTAGAGGGGAACCCCTGATCAGGGAACAACATAGGAAATCTAGAGGCATTGGGGAGATGTGACCGGGAAGGGAGAGGAAGAGGACAAGTTGGGGAATGGACAGATGAGGGAAATGAAGTGAGTAGATAGGTAAGACGAAAAGTGATGGAGAAAGGTAAAGAAGGTACAACTCTCGAGAGAATGAGGGCGGTGATAGATGGGAATGACAGTGAAGAGGGAAGGGTAGTGAGTAGGGGGGTGAGCAGAAAGATGTCAACATGTGGCAGTAAAGGATAGTACGCAAATGGCAAGATCAGCTGGGAGAAAGTGCAGATTAATGAGAGGAGATGGCATCCAGGACAGAGGGGTAGTGTCCTGAGAGGATGGTGTAGGGATCAACGTAGGTAATAATGCTAGACAGGTGGTATTAAAAGTAAGGGATGAGAGGGGGAGGGGCATAAAACTTAAAATAAATCAAGGCATTGCTAAACACATGCAGACAATGGAGGCGAGAGTTGGAGAGAGGAAAGGTGGTCGACGAGCTAAGTTCCAACCTGCAGATAAAAGTAGTGTCAGACTTGCAAGTCAGTATGTAGACTCTCTACTTCCCAAACTCATTAGGCCAAGGATAAATTTCAGTAGGAATATAGGAAATCTGAGATGGATAAAGAATAAGTATGTCAAGAAGGAAGCTAGACCCTTCTAAGACACTGATGTAGAAAAATTAGAAATGACTATGAAAACTCGAGGTAGGGAGATAAACTGGGAGGGACTCAAACCTAGGAAGGGAGAGGACTATACACTAAGAAAAGCTCGAAGTAAACCTAGATGGAGAGTGACAATAGTCATCTCAGTAGGAAATGATGGGAGGGATACAGACGAAAACAAGGAAGCACCTTGGGGGAACCAAGGAAAATAAAGAACTAGGGAAGCAAGAAACCTGAGGGGGAGGTATGTAGCACCAACACCTCAAGGGAAGACATAGACAAACCAGGGAGACCCCGCGAAGGGAGGAATAGAAAGACGACCTTATCTGGGGAGGAACCCATGAAGATGGCCAAAACAGAGAAGCCAAGAGGCGACTGTTGCTATGGAAGGAGAATGGTAAGAGATCGAAGAAAGGATCGAACCCATAACAAGGAGAGTACTGGAAAATCTTTGCTAAAAATCTCAAAGGAAATAAGCCTTGGAAATGGAAAGGAAAGGGTAAATGCGAAATAGTTTTGATTTACTATTATAATATTGATAAATGCAATGGCTCTATGATAGGTCTCACTTCATACCATGTACAACATAGTGAGGAGAATAGAGACCAACAAGCAGAAGATAATTGCGAACACGTAGGAAATAACATGGCCCCCAGGAGAGGCAAGAGAGAAAACAAGAAGGAACAAGCAGCAAGTGGGTCGAATAGGAAAAGAGGGAGGAATTCGGGCAATAAACACATGAAAACTCTTATCGATGCTTATATGGAAGGAAATCCCCCAAACATCAGAGCCCAAAGTGTAGGTTGGGGGAGAGAACTGAATGATAGCATTAAGAACTAGGACATCCCGATGGAGGAGTGGGAAAGTATGGTTCCCAATCCAAGGAATTCTCGTGGTCGTCACTCCCTATTCAGGAAAAGAATACAACAATATTTTCTCATGAAGAATGTGGTGGCACGGACCATGACCCTGAACCGATGGAATAGAGGCTCACGAGAAAAACAAGAAAAAGCACCCAATCAGGGCCAAACTACTCATGGAAATAGCAACAGTTCATATCCAAACCTACATAAATAACTTGGCATTAGGAAGAATTGAGCAGAAACTGAAGGATCTAAAGTGGAGTATTGAACAAAGAAGCGAGCTTCCTAACTCTAGTGCAAAAGCGCCAGCCTCAGTGATATCCTTGAATGAGGAATAATGTAGTGGTCCCGCTAGAATATGATAAAATTTTGATGAAATGCATTCACTTGTTTAATGTGTTTTACATAAGCAGTAGTATAGACAATCAAAACAATGTCGCTAGATGGATAGCAAAAAACCTTTTTAGATTTTGGACAGTTTTTAATGGATACAGGTGGCTACCGTGTTTCCTTCGAGCAGGTAAGCCACCTAAAACAAATGGAAGTATATGATTTTTGAAGATTAATATAAATAGAAGAAGCACTGCCAAGTTTACAAAAAAATTAATAATCTATCTGTAATAAGCTAATTGAAGAAGGAATATATCTCTTTTCATCAAAAAATATAATGATAGGTTTATGAAATGGAAAAATGGAATCACAAAATATATTGACCCAACTATTTTTCCAAATTAATCATTTAAAAATGCTCATTCCCAAGTATTGGGGAAAAACAATTATTTGCATAATGTGAGTGCTTCAATCATGAGACTCATAGCATGAATGTTACAACAAGAGTAGTTACTGTTACAAATTCAAAAGCATATTATTCTTCAAAAATTCCCAACTAGAAAAATGGACTTGACAAAATTAGGCACAATTAGTTCTTTGTTATAGCTACTCAAGTATAAGACTACATTCATGAATACTTGCAACTTGGACAACTTATTATGCTCACTTGCACAAGTAATTAAATCCTACATAATTTGTCATTATAAAATTGTTTCCAACAACATCCTTTTTTTTAGTTTTTTATGATAACTTTATATGATAAAAGTGACACTGTCTTATTGGTCTATTCACATTTCGGCTACTTTACTGAAACTCATTTTCACATTTATACAAAATAAAATTGCAAACATAGGAAACTACACCAATTGAATAATCTATTCATTAGTTCCTAGTACATAAAAGCTATATTCAAAGAGACATTTACTCTAAGAATTTATGTGCATAAAAGCTATAGCCATTGAGGCCTTTTACCAAATAGTTTTCAAGCATAAAATATACAACCATTAAGGCATTTTGTCAAACACTTGTTGACCATCATCTCTTAAGAAAATTTTTACAACCGTTAGCAACATGATTATAAGATTTTTACTCAACCCATTACTCTCATAAAATTCATAAATTAACAATTCAAATATTGGAATATTAAAACATAAACTAAATAATTTTAATCCTTGACCGAAAAAAACTCGACAAGAAGCACACAAAGTTGGCAACAGTAATCTGCAAAATTGCCCAGATTTTCGATTTGGGTTCGGAGAAGTATATTTTTGGAATCAAATAGGGGTTAATACCCTTGTGGAATGGATACCCCATGATGTTGGGCTTAATCGCATCCAAAATTACAAGGGATGTAATTCTTTAAAACAACAAAAAAGTAAATTGCCACTATCTCATTTAAAACTTTTGTCAAACACTAAGAATGCAAAATTCATCTACAACTCTGCATGGAAAAATCAAACTCAAATTTATGCTAATATTATATTTTCATCAAACTCATGGCATCTTGAATGCTTCAACATGTAACACTTTTTATCAATTATTTTGAAACAACATTGTACAAAAAAAAAACTTATATAAAATTAACTACAGTTATTGCAGAATTTATTCAAACAGCTTGTGTGCAAAATTTTATATATATCCAAGTTTCAGCTGAAAACCCAATATACATTAAGAAAAAAGCATGTTATCAAACATATACTATTGAATTTTGATAATAGATATGACCTGATATGGACAAAGATTCGTTATAAACTGAACATGAAAACTTTGGCAGAACATTCTTTCTTTAATCCCCTTGCATGCACATTCTCATCTATGGATACCCTTCATTATTGGTTAGCTCTTAACATAAACATTCACAAGTAACAATTTCTCATAAACTAAAATTTCTACAACACTTTAAACTAATAATGAACCAAAATTGCAAGAATGTTTATGACCTAATAGTGTATATATACAACTCCAGAGATAAGAGTATGCTGCAGCTCGAATATCCTTACCAACTTATTTTGAGCCGTCTAGTTTTCCACCCAACCATATCCAAGGATAACTTCTCCTCTTCAAACACCCGAGATGTAAGAGCTCACAATTAGTAGGAAAATACAACAATATATAGATATCCAAGGCAAGTTGTGGAAGATAAGTTTCACTTCCTCCTAATACCACTCATGGTTAGCTCTACAGGGTAGAGCTACCTAGTAATATAGTTTTGGAATTTCAAATTCATTTCAAAAGAAATTGTCTACTCTCTAAGTCTCTCCCTCTCATAAATTTTTTCTTTTTAATAATCTCTCCGATTCTTGGTATCACAATGAACCTCCCTTTCCCCCTACGTGAGAATACATAAGAGACATATATAGGAGCAACACCAAATTATTTTCATAAAGGAGAATTATTATCCATGTCTCGTATTCCATTTAGAGGAGTGTAAGTAATGACATTAAGGATAGGTATGCATATCTTAGTTAATGAGAGTGTAAACTATGCATTAAATGGTGTGTAAGAGGAATATTTCATGACATGTATTTAATGAGTGTAAGAGAAGTTTGTAATTATTTGATGAGTGTGTAAAATAGAGAGTAATGTATTATTTAAAGAGAGAGAGAGAGATTTACATAGAGCCACAACAGTCATCAAGGAGATAGGTGTGAAGTGATTGAGAAGATGAAGGTGACTTGTAATTCCCTTTTAATAATAATATCATAGTCTCATAAAAGATAATAATAATATTAATAATATTGGGGATTATGTCGAGATTGAACTATTAGGATTAATTAATGATCAGTTAAGTGATTTTCATTCAACTATACTTGATTACGAATTTATGCAAGGTGATTTATTATTTTTGGAAAGTCATGCTTGAGATGCTAGACATAAATTTATATTTTTCAAAAGTCACTCTAGGATTGTTAGAAAAGAGGTTTAATTAAGGAAATTCATCCCTAAGCTCCCCATGAGTGGTATTTTTCTTCTAGAGAAAAGGGATTCTTCACCCCTATTGCATGCATCTCCATGCCTTAGTAGATTGAGGACTCCACACCCTGATCTACTCTAAAGATCCCATATTTGACACCTTGATATTTTTAAATATCCAGGACTCTGTGCCCTAAACATTTTATTATATATACAAGACTCCACATCATTATCTTTCATGGATTTAGGACTCCTCACCCTAATCCTTTTATTATGGATCCAAGATTCCACGTCTTTAGCTTTCATGGATTTAGGACTACGTGCCCTAATTTCCATGGCTTCTCATGTACTCTACTTTGAAACTCCTCACTTCACCTTAAGGTACCGATTATGAGCTCATACTTATCTAATGGTTTGTTTGTAAGACCTTGTTCCAATACCTACACACATCACCATCTCATGGATCAAAGGAATCAATGAATTTCATAATTAACTTATTCACATTTTACCAAAGATTGTGCATGACTTCCACAACCATTTTGGTTGTCAAGAAATTACTTATGCATCCCTTTATAATTTGAAAATCCTTGTTTGCAAATAACCACTTCCCCTGTCACATTCTTCTCAATATAGGATTAAGCATATATGATCATAAAAATCATGTTTCATGACTTCCACAGTGATTTATAATTTGAGCATCCTTGTTTGCAAACAACCATGTCCCCTATCACATCCTACTCAATACAAGATTAAAAATGTATAATCATAAAAATCATGTATCATGACTTGCACAATTATTTATAATTTGAGAATCCTTGTTTGCAAATAAACATGTCCCCAGCCACATATTTCTCATTAAAAGATTAAGTATATATACAATCATATAAATCATGTATCATACATAAATCATAATTAACAATATGTTCCACATAACCATTAACATCTATGGATCTATGTGTCTCAATCATGAATCACCAGCCATGTCATACACCTATGTCCAAACTAGGATACCAAAAGAGAAAACAATGATAATATGCTCTTAACCAAAATCAATTCTTATACACATAACCATAGATATTATCATAAGCATATAGAAACCATGTGACCCAAACTAGGTCTATATCATATAAGCATGTACATAAGTTTGTCATGCATAATCTTATATCATTACATCAAAATCACCCTCTCTAAGTGTCACAAAACTAACCTTTCGAAGGTGGGACACTACATACTCCCCCTCTTGGATTAAACTTGGACTGAAGTTTTACTATAGTTGTTGGACATATATATATATTAATATATAATATATATATATATATATATATATATATATATATAATATATATTATATAATATATATATATATATATAATCTTTCTAAAAATCAAATTAGTTTGTCCATGAAGACCAAAAATACCATTATTAATCAAGTACCATGCATAGTTATTCCATATTAATTAGATTTTAACATACACTACAATACATACTATATAAAAACAATCATCTAACCAAGCATATTATATCTAGATACTATTATTTGACAATGATATCACATTACAAATGATTTTATTTTCCTTATCTAATGCATTAAGATTTCAATGATATTTCCCGTGTCATTCTCTTTGGTTTCTATAGAAAAAAATGAGCTTTCCAATTCACAAACAACTCTCACATTAGTTTTATAAACAACAATGATGGTCCATCCCATATGACAATTAAATTTGCATACAATAAGCAACAAACCATCCACAACAATATCCATTGAAACTATACAACAAAACATGTCATATAATAACCCACTTTATTTATGTCTTCTCAATCCAATTTTTCCCTTTTTCATTCTATAAGGCACCTTTTCACTCAAAATCTTTAAGACCCACCTACAATTTTGATTTTACTAAATTTTACTCTTTACGAAAAACCACAATTTGAGGTTCAAGACATAATTTTTATTTTTTAAACTAAAAAGATAAGGTTTGATATAGTCCCTATTGACCCACTTATGTATTATAGATCATTCCTTTAATTCCCATAATGTTCATTATTATTCACTTTTGTTACTTGATAACCAATTATGAATGACTCTGTTAGAAGATCTTCATTCTGAAGGAAAATGAATGATATATTTTTGAAAGCAGCTTGTAATAAGGAACAACTCTCATAATTATGAAAATATGGTATATATATAATTGAATCTACCTTGATGATTGTAAGTCAATTTCTTTTTTTTTCCAACTATAAATTCACTCATGATTTCTAGTAATTAATAAATTCATTTGGTTTCAAGTCTTATTCTTTAGCATTAATACATACACAAAAAAAAATATGAAAACCATACATTTCTCAAAATATGTAGAATCTTGTTGAATGTAAATGAGATGTAGACTATCACAAGTTAATTTATGACATAAAGGTAAGTCTTTTTTTTAACTACCTCTCAAAAGATTTTAACCTTTGCAGAATTACTAACTACTCATACAACTATACATCCAAGCACAAAATTCCTTAACCCATCAATCTCTTTGATTCCAAATATAATACAATCATCCTAGGCATCTAAATCATGTGATAATTCCAATTCATCAAAATGTGATCTTACATTCCTTCATCTCCCTCAAAAAATATCATAGGCACATATTCTTGTAAAACAAGAACTCAACTAAGATTTTCATTAATCACATACCTTTTTCTTTAAGTTCAAATAAAACAAAGTTCTCATCACAAAATATTTATCTTCTAAACATGTTCATTAAGGGAATTTTGAGGTCTAAAATGGGCCTCCTAAGGAAATAATAAAACAATAGTGGAAATAATAAAATAAGATTAAATTACATCATCAAATTTTAGAGGGAAAAAAGAAAAAAAAATCAAATCGTAGTTTCAAATTATCTTCCTATGGGTTTACTCAAATTTCAAGAGAAAAAACTCATTGGATACATAATTTGATTCTGCATCCAAGGAGTACCCATGTTGCATACTTTCAATCGACTCTACTACACAAAAAATGAGAAATACATGAAAAATGTGATTGCAATCACATTTTTTCATGTATTTCTCATGTTTGTGTAGTAGGTTCCATTGAAAGTATGTAACATGGGTACTCCTTGGATGACGAATTAAATTTTGCATCCAATGATTACTCCTACTCGAAATTTAAGTAAACCCTTAGGGAGATAAGTTGAAAATACAAGTTGAAAAAGTAGTTTTATGACTTTATTATTTTTTAATCTTTTTATTCTTTTACTCTAAAAATGGTGAATCATCCCCCATGGTTAACATCATCATCTTGAATCCTATTGGTTCTTATAAAGTTTATTTTGGTTGTACATTTTTCTTAGGAGACCCATTTTACACCTCAAAATCCCCCTAATGATTCTCTTAACAACTTACAAGTTAGTCTAATTCCAAGAAAGCAGTTCATTAAGTTCATAAACAATAATAATTTTGACTTGTTTGTCTAACTAGCGATAGTTTGAAGTAGTTCATGAGTTCAATCCTCATTATTTCTCTAATTAATTTGGTTAAATAAAAATCAACCAATATTCAACTGAAAAAATCATTAAAGAGACTATTATGGCTTTCCTACACCTAATTTGCATTAAGCCATTCGAAAATATATTTCATAAACTTATCACTATAGTATTTTTCTACATTTGAAGCATTTGAAAATCCTTTTAATTCTACCTAAATCCAACACACAAAATAATTACAATACTAGAGGATAGATACCTAGTTCACACTTGACTCCATATATCAAAATCAATTATTCCGAACATTCTAAACCACCTAATGCTGTTCAGTATACCATTCTTAGTACCTTAATTTGTAATGAAAATAAAATAATGGATAAAAATCTCAAGAAAATTCATGTTACAGACATCTATTAATTTAACTTTAATTACACATAATCAATCCTCCTTAATCATGTCTCTAAGATTTCATCAAAATATTTTTCTTCATTCTAACAAGACAAATTACATAGCTCATAGATATATGTTAGTATGGATTCCACACCCATACATAACTTAGGGAAAACATAACCTTCAAGTGTTCCTTAAAATGGCTTCCACAACCCTTCATACACTAGTCATTTAAGCCTCTTGTTTATTAGGAAGGTCACACCTCAACCTAGTATTTGAGTAATTTCAAGTTATTTGATGCATAGTGTCAACCCAAACTACCCAAAATCATTTCAAGGAAATCATAGGAATTACATTCTTACTCATTAATAATTTATTCCCAAATCATATTTTAACACATCAAATTAATCCACATATAGTACTCTTGAATCTAAATTCAAAATTAAAAGTCACATCCTTCAGGGTAGCTTCTATTAAATTTCCATTAGTGTAGGTAAGAAAAGATTCAAAATTAAAATGATGAACTAAGCATCATGTTAATTGAATCTTGGCCTTACACTTGTTATAGATCCCCAAAGCATACACACCAAGGTCATCATACTATAGTTTAGATTAGGCCAATATTTTTCTTGGTAGATATGTTTTTAGCTAGTAATTATGGCTAGTAGACCCATATCATATTGATAATTATGCATTAAACATGTATGCAACCATGCACGCACTCCACATATCTCACTCACCCATTAATAATCAAGTCATTCAGATGCCCAGGTTTAATCCTATCTTCTCAAGAAAATCCGTTCCCAACATGTCTTTAATTCCTTTACCATATTACTAATAATTTGTCTTAACAAAAATATAGAGGAATATAAGAAGACATTATTTCATGAGTTTCTAAATGACATAATAATAATAATATCCCTTATGCAACCAATATGCTTCCAAGTCAACATACACAATAATTCAACATGCATGCAAAGTCAACAATCATACATCATCAACCTACAAGTAAGCATGTTGGCCCATTAGGCCCTAATGTTTTAACTTGGTTCTAATACCATAGGTAAGGTCCCACCTTACCAACTAGCGAGAGTGTAGAGAAGTAAAGGTTGCATTGAACACTATCACTTATTTTTTTTAAATAATCATAATATGAATAACTTGGTTATCATTAAGATCATATTCCTTCATCTATTAGAATATAATAATATAACATAAGAAGTTAGGGATAACTTTCCATTAAAAACAATTACAAAACACATTTATCGTCATGTTTAAAAGAACATAGCATGTGTTCTTTTCATACTTATATGTGAGTTCTAAATAAGATTGGAAATAAATTCCATCATAATTCCATGTGTGAGCATTAAGCTTAATCAACCTATTTGACCCCCTTACATTATGCTAAATAGGCTCCACTTATTGACCCTTTACATCATAACCACAAGGTATGCCATCAAAACCTGAAATACCCTGCTTCTATTACAAAAATCACATATAAGGGCATGGTTAATAATCTACTTGTAATAAGGTAACTAAAGAAGGAATATAGCTCTATTCATTAGAAAATATAATGATATGTTTATCAAATGGAAAAATGGAATCAAAAAAGTATATTTACCCAACAATTTTTCCAAATTCATCATCTAAAAATCCTCTTTCCCAAGTATTAAGGAAAAGCAATTATTTGCAAAATGACATTGCTTCAATCATGAGACTCGTTTAATGAATGTTATAGAAAAAGTAGTTATTGTAAAAAATTCAGAAGCATATTATTCTTCAAAAAGTTCCAAGTAGAACAATGGACTTGCCAAAATTAGACACAATTAGTTGTTTGCTACAACTACTCAAGTATAAGACTACACTCATGAATACATGCAACTTGGACAACTTATTATGTCACTTTATATGATGAAAGTGACATTGACCTGCTGATCTATTCACACTTCAGTGGTTTTACTAAAATTCATTTGCAAATTTATACAAAAAAGACTTGAAGACATAGGAAGCTACATCTATTGAATAATCTATTCATATGTTTCTCGTACATAAAAGATATAGTCAATGAGACATTTACTCTAATAATTTATGTGCATAAAATCTATAACCATTCAAGCCTTTTGAAAAATAGTTTACAAGCATACAATATATAACCATTGAGGCATTTTGTCAAACACTTGGCGACCATCATCCCTTAAGACAATTATGACAACCATTAGCAACATGTATATAATATTTTACTCAACCTATTTAACTCATAAAATTCATAAATTAAAACTTCAAATATTGGCATATTAAAATAGAAACTAAATCATCTTAATCCTTAACCAAAAAAACTCGACACCAGGCATGCAAAGTTGGAAACAATAATCTACAGAATCGCACAGATTTATGAATTGGGTCCGGAGAACTATTTATATCTTGTAAATCTAAATTTAGTGATGGTTTTAGTTGGTGCAAGGTTTGTCAAGGATCGTCTAAGTTGGTGATGCACTTGGAAAAGGAAACCTATTAAACCTTGGCCTTGTACGAGGGTGGGTCATGTACCATGCATTCCCACCAACTCATTTGATTAAATGTGAGGGCCCATGCCATCCCAAAAGTTAAAAATGAGGTGGTTCTATGATGGGAATATTTCAAAAACTATTGATCATGAGATCAATACTCCACATTAAAGGAAGAAACGCTCCCCCCTTTACCACAAAATCACACAAAGGGGGTCCATAAAAAAAAAAAAAAAACTAACAATTATATCAGGCATGCCCATGTTAGATACCTCACCTCATAAGTATTTCCCTAGGAATTTCGAAAGGGGCACCTGTTAAATTTTTTAGGGAAAAGTGAAGTGAGGTGACTTGGCGTAGAAACTTGGCTGAGCGTGTGAGATGATTGGTGCATGGCATTAGAGTGTGGGACCACCTATACACATCATTCCAAATTTGTACCTCTAAAGTTAAAAGGGGAACATGAGTACAAACCTCCAAGGTAACAAAGCTCGGGAGACAGAGATATTTGCTCTAGGTGCAACGAAAATTCTTATCACAACAATTTTTTTATTAGAGAAATTAGTGAAATACACAAGATAAGGTTCCTCTTACGCCATATGATGACATAGTGCCTAAGAAAATATACCAATAGATATAGGACACTTTGCATGATGTTTTTGGCTCATAGAGGTGACATGGAGTCATTGTGGCATGATGACATTAGCATGACACATGGGAAATATGAGGAAGTGGCATGTGGCATGTAGATTTGGTTTTTTTGGGTGGCCAAGTTGTAACAACCTCCAACCACATCCACCCAAGTAACAACGCCAATCAAGGTAAACATGAGATTAGAGGCTACTATGATCAAATTCAACCTCCTAGGTGACCTTAAAGAAGTGGAATTGATGAAACATCACACACAGTCATCCAACATAATCAAATGAAGCCTCAAGAGACAAGTCAACCACTTAGACAACCTATCATTGGGTCCCACTATTGTTATGGACCTTTGAGGCCATATTGTCTCTCATGCTATGGGCAAGAGGGCCACCAAGGACCTAAAGTCTCTCTCATAGGCATACCAACCACTGACTATGGTCTAAACTTGCCACTTATGTGCTAGAAACCCCCAGAACTAAGCCACCGTTTCAGGCCCAGAGCCCAGGCCACTACCCAGAATGGAACGAAATCTCGGAATCAAGTAAATTATAGGGAAACAATGTTTCAAAAGTAAATTGTTGATCAAGACCTTAACCAAGCCCCTACTAGACATGATAGGAATTTCATCAAACATATTGTCAACATGTATCCTACAAGTGTAAACTACAGAATTATGTGTAGTGATATCATACTTATCTGAGAATCGATATGAACCATTTTTTCCTTATGTAATTTTCTACCTTATCATGTATTAGGTCATAGATACATTATCCATTCAAATACAAGTAAAAACATGTTGAGATCCAAACATAGTTGCTTCCATATGATGTACACATAACAAACATAAAAGGAATATAAATACAATAAACATATCACCCGTCAAAATCCATATCTACACCAGTACATTTACATATGAAAATCAATGGAATGAATTTCTCATTAATCAATGCAATGAATCAACTCATGATGGGACTACCATGTTCTACCCGACCATACATTTGGTGAGCCAAGTCTGTCTTCAGCCAATCACCCCCATGCCATATTCAAAGAATGAATGTGGGACTCATAGAACACATCAAAAACACCAATCAATGTGGACGCCACCAGAGTTCTCCACCTACACCGTGAGGAATTTGAGTGCCTCCTAGTCTCTCAGGATTTTCCATGCATCTGCAGTCCGATCCAGAGATCACTAGGACCTACACTGAGACATACTCTCTAGTCTTTATTGTTCATTCCATCGTGGAATCACTAGACCCAACAGAGAGAAACTCCACCTCTTGGCTTTACCATATGTCTCACCATTCAACAGCAAGGATTCTTGGGCCCGCCAAGGCACGCAATCTAGCTTTACCACAACCCACAGTCTGGTTCAGATGTTACTAGGCCAATGGATTCATGCATCCTTAGCCTGGTTCAGGGACCACTACAACATGTGTTTGTCAATTCGAAGATCCACCGCACTCAGCTTCATATCCAATCCAACCGTCCCACATGAACTGAATGAGAGAACCAATCCCATCAAAGCTATCAGGAAATGAAAATTCTAGGCTAAAAATACTATTACACATGGAAAAACCCATTCCATGGTATAAAGGAAGCACATTCCATCCCGTGCATGCAAAATATAGTAAGGAGAATACACATGCAAGTTAATACCTGCAATGAAGACTGTTGTGGCTGGTTGATCCTGCCTTTTCCTGCTTGATATTTTCTCCCACTTGGCCTCTTTACCTTTCTTTCTCCAATGCCAAAGTGCTCCAAGAAAAATATAAGTGTCCAAGAGTATGAGACAGAGAGAGAATAATGAAAGAGCTCCAAAGCTAAAATGACAAAAGGTTACCAACTAATCCTTAGAAACCTTTGTATGAATGAGGCCATTATTTTCTTTATTTTCCATTATTTTCCTTAATTTTCCTCCTCACATGAAACATGTGAACCTTCACCTCCTTTTTCTCCTAATATCCATTATTTTAATAAATAATTGTGTCAAAAATTCCACTTTTCCTTTCCAACACACAATAGGATGTCCTGCTCAACATTCTTCTTGGAATAACTGTCCCACTCATCTGTGGTTATTGCTTTTATCTTTTATTACATGGAATTTTCACGAGGGCTATTAAAGAACCCTCCCCCTTAGGGGGCACTGTTGTCGGTGTTCAATCACACATATACCTCAAAAAACTGTTGAAATAATACATATTCCTTATGGAGCTTTATAACATAGCTCCATGCAATATTTACAATGAAATATCTGCTCAAGGGAAAAACATCATGACAACATGACGACAAACCGCACAGTGGAGATTTATAACACAACTCATTATGATATTTACAATGATGATCCTGCTAAGTGATAATCCATATGACATCATAACATCATGATAACATAACCACATGGAAGCATAATAACATGATAACATAACCATAATGACATGACACCCATACCGCATAGTGGAGCTCTATAACACATCTCGTTATAGTATCTACATCCATACACATGGGTACATATAGCAACTAGTGAGCTCCAGTATTGCAGAAATAATGCTACAACTCCTGGGGCTTCCTTCTTTACTTTTATCAACCCTGTAGTTCGTAACAAACTTCAAAGTGACGCTGTTGTATGCACAAGTACTAGCTCTTACTGCAGGTTGTCACTTGGTCACTTGGCGCAAGTTCACTAGGAGCTTAAGCTAACTTCTATGAATTCTTAGAAGAAGCTTTTAATTGTGATGAAAGAAAGCTAACTTGATAGAGGCTATTATATTTGATAAAGAGAAGGAAAACTGAAATATAATGCAAACCCTAGCAAACCCTAATTTACCCACTAACCTTACTTTTGTAGGAAAAGAGATGAGAAATGATGAAATGGGTGCCATTTACTACTGAAAAGGTAAATTGCATTTATTAAAGCTACTTTTGAAAAGAAATGAGAAGAAAACATATTTTTGTGCTTTTGAGTGTTTTTATGTGAAATTATTATGCTTGTGATTTATCTAGGTGTGATTGTGTAGAGGTTTGGTGGCAAAGTAAGATGGAGTTGGTTTTTGGAGAGGGTGAGGAAGGTGTGTAGAGGTCCTAAGAAGCCCCTAGTACCCTTCTGAAGACTTCCATAGTGACCAGACTTCGAAAAATCACTCACAGGAAATTCTACAGGAGGCTACAAGGGATCTACAGGAGGATCTACAAGAGGAGGCTGAGAGTTGTTTTTGGAGTTTTGAAGGTGGAAAAATGATGGGAAAGGGTAACTGAAGGTTAGATGAAGGTTTTGAGGTGTCTAGAGCTTTTCAAGGAAGTTCAAGAACGAACGTGATGGTTGGATTTGTTCAAATGGCAAGAAAGTAGCTTTATAGAGAAAAATGCAGAAATTAGGGTAGTTTGGCAAAATTCTACAAATGACTTGGGAAATCTATGAGAAGTGAGCTAGTTCTGGCTATTGTATGGGTGTATGGTCAGCTGAGGTGTCCTGCAAGAGATCTACACATCTACTTACAAAAACTGTTCAAAGAAAGGACTAAAAACTGAAATTTCCCTAACTTGACCTAATTTCTGACCTAAAACAAAAAAAGTTGAACAATAACCTATGAAAAAAAAAGCATGTGGAGAGATATATGGGAAAATAACAAGAAATGATCTAAGAAATTGAATCTGAACCAATATCAATCTTTTCAAATCAAGTTATCACACTAGCAGTTGCATGGAAGAGCAAAAATTGTGTTTTTGGTGGCAACAATAGTGCCTTGACCTAAAATCATAGTTCCAGGAAGGGAGAAAGGAGATAAAGGCCTATTGCTGCCCTTTTTGAATCTTATTTTGTCACTATAGTAACCTACTTGAGAAACTGAAACAAAAACAACTATACTAACCATTAAAAGCAACATAATCTAACAAAGTAAAATGAATCTATGCAACAGAAATTAACTCACGAACTGAAGAAAAAATATATAAGTACACAGTAGGAGGTGTTGGAAAGCTTAGTTTTGGCTCTAACCCAAGAGCTTCAATCCTGTGAAAGAGATTAGTGCTGGCTCAAAAATTGTTTCATCTTCATTATCAAAAATAGCAGTTACATTACATAAAATGTTCTCAAAAAGGAACTCGAAAATGAGTTGAACACTATGCTGCACAAAAGTGTGAAAATCTACTAATAATTGGCTAACCTACTGAGGCTCTAATCCCCCTTATTTATACAAATGGATTCCCCCAACACTCCTCCTAAAATCAAGGAACTTGGCTTCCTAGAATTGGAGATAAACAACAGTCTTACTTTACTTGCTCAGTTGCCCCTTGGAATCATCAATGTGGACCTTTGTGCTCCGAGTTGCTTATGAAGGATTCGAGGAAAGTGATCATAAATGAAGGAGACACCACCCCTACAAGTCCTTTTCCTTATTTTCCTCAAGTTTTGGCTGCCATTTGCTCATAAATTCCTTGACTTTGTCCAAAATTGACCGAAAAATCTGCATAAGGCACACATTAGACTACATGGAAAAATGACTAACCCAGTTCACTCTATTAGCATAAATATATTCAAAAACATGCAATAACCTAATGAGAATGGTGGATTAAGTCAAAATAAGAGGTAGAATGAGCCCATATAGTTACCCATTTCTAGGGCTCATCATCACCCCCCTATGGAATGGGTTGCTCATCCTTTGAGCAACTAATCTAACTCTTCATCCTCAATTGCTCTAATAGATTCCCTAACATCCCAAGCCTCTCATGTGATTTCTTCCTCTTTATCATGGAATCCTACTTTCCTATCCACTTCTTCGCATTGTTTCTATTCTTCCTCCTCCTTTACTCCTTCCAGTAGTCCTAGCAACAGTGGAGGACTGAATTTAAGGCCAATCCAATTTTCCCTCAAGCTTTGCATTGAGTGCTTATATAAGGGCACTCTCCCGATGGCTTCCCTCATCCTATTTGGGGAGTGATACTTCCTGAACCTTAGGCTATGTGGCAATTTATTCCACCTTCTCATCCAGGCATGGATGTATTCATCTCCAAACAATCCCTCCATATCCTTGAAATGAGCAATAGCCTAGCCTTGCTTGTCAACATAGTTAGGGACAACTTGAGGATTAGCTTCAAGGTGTTGGTGGGCATAGATGAGAGCCAAGGGTTCTTCTAGTTCTTCTCTAATCATCAAGGATTCACTTAGCTCTTTTTCCATCATTTTCTGGATTTCTACTGTCCTTCTCTATTCATGGCTCATCCAAGATGCCATATCCATTAGCTGCAAGTCTCCAAATGTAGCATTTGAATCCCATAAATTCATGTCAGTAAGTTCCATGTTCTGTAGGTAAAATGTTGCTAGCTTCGCTTTATCCCTAGTTGAATTGTGATCACATAAATGCATGAATTGGCCATAATCCTTAAAGGGTATTATGCCCCTCTGGGCCAGTGTCGTAATCTGAAATTGGAGGCACTAATCCTTGAGGTATAGTGCATATGATTTGGCTAGCTGCCTGCATTGTAATGCCTCCATTGCCTAGCTGGCCATGTAGGATAACTGGGCTTCCTTTTCCTGTACCTGCCTTTTCAAAATTAGCACTTCATTTTTTGCCTAGGACTCCTTTTCCTATTTCTATTTTATCAATGTCTCATTGTCTATCTCGGGTTCCTCTTCTTGTTGTTGTATTTTTGTTGCCTCACTGTCTCCCTAGGGTCCCTCTTTTTGTTGCTATCCTTTTAAGAATGACGGATCATTTCCTCCTTGAGGTTCCCTTTCTTGTAGCTACTTTTTCAACATTTCATTTTCTTCCTCCAATTGAGCTCTTCGGATGCTTTTTGTATGCTTGGCCATGCTCAATTATTTTCCCATCTCTCTCAACATGTTTTCCATGTGCCCAATGTCTTCTACCCCTTTTCGATTTTGCAATTTACATCCATGTATGGGTCTTGACTCTTTCCTTTTCCATCTCTAAGAAAAGGGAACTACAAACTTTTGTGGGATGATCTTCCCACCTTCCAAAAGGTTGTAGTAGGAGCCTAAGTTAGGCTGAGGTCTAGGCTCTAGTACTTCTTTCTCCTTATCTTCCTCCTGGGTCTATTCTTCTACCTTATTTTCAAGTTTTTCAATTTCTTTCAGCTTTGCCAATGTCTCCTGTAGAGAGATATGCGCCTCCTATAGGTTTTCTTTAGAGTCCATTAATTTTATCCTTTCTTTCCAGGCATAGGTATTAGAACTTCGTCTTTCGTAAGTGATAGAGATTTTGGACGAATATTCCTCCTTTGTTACAGCAGGGACATCCTCAATGATGATGGGCTCCCTTGAAGGTGGTTGAGGCTTCCCCATCTTGATTCTGGTGCTCTTTCGAGCTTTGAAGTACATAGATGGTTGTCTCTTCCTTTTCCCTTTGGGCTTGGCTGGAGTACTAAGTTCAACAAGAACAGTTGTTGCTTCTCTTGCTAGTGTCTCAGGAGACACTTCTTCTTGTTATGCTTCTTCCTTTCCATCGGTTGTTTTTCCTATGTCAGTTGTCTCTGATTTTGTTTCTGTTGTCTCTGGTGTTGTTTTCTCCTCTACTTGCTGAGTTTCTGCCTTTCCTATGGTAGCCTTTTTCTGAGTTGTCTTGGGTTTCTTCTTTTCAGTTCTTGTCCTCTTCTTTTTCTCTACTTCCTTTTTCTAGTTTTGATTTTGTCTTCTTCGCTGCTTTAGGTTCAACTATGGTGGTTCCATGTTACTCCTCTCCTCTCTGTTTTTCTTCTTTTTTTTCTTCCAATTGAATATTTTGTGCTTCTTCATGGATTTCTTTCTCAGGTTCCTCTTTCTGTTCCTCCTCTCCACTGCCAGATGGACTAAGGTCATCAGTGAGAGCTTTTATGTCATCATCTTTAGTCGTCTTCCTGAAAATATCCCAGGCTATAGGGATTGTGTATGTGTGGAGGGCATCCTCCACTAGCAATTTAACGAGCCCATGGTGAGCCAGTTGGTCTGGAATCCTTGCATTCAATTTAGTGCTACACTCTATCAAGGGTTGGAGGAGAAAACATGGAAGACTGAGTTTTCTATATGCAGGTAGGTCCATGCCATATCTTAGTTCATGTAACAGTCTGAAATGCTAACCATAGACTATATTGTATCTTCCTGCACAGGAGATATATTTCATGATCTGATACTTGGCCTCATCCCATGGATAAGGTATACTTGTCCTTATGATCCCATTCTTATCCTCCATAGGATGTTCATCAGGCTGTAAAAAGGTCTTTTTAGCAACCTGTCCTAGTGGTTTTTCTTCTTTGCTCCAGGAGAGCCCAAGTGGAACACTTGTAATTTTGCTAATGAACTCTGGTGTAAGTTCTATGGTTAGACCCTTGGAATTGACTGTTGCATGGGTTTTTGAATGGGGTCTTAAAGATAATAAAAAATTCTTTATAACTTCCTCATCATACCCATGAAATTTCTCAAAGAGAGGCATCTAATTTGCCTTGGTAAAGAGGGCCACCACTTCTTGATGTTCATGCAATTTAGTTGAATTCAGAGGCTCCTTCCTCATAAAACCCACTGTCATGATGTTTTAGAGACTGCTGGAATGTTTCAAGTGAGGACGAAGGCAGCAAATTTTCAAGCTCGGAAACAAAGGAACAGCTGAGGCTTTCTTCTGGAACCAAAGAGAGCTTTTCATGTTTCTTCTTTTTAACAAAGACAAATTTTAACTTTCCTACCCTTCAAACTCTGATCTCAACCTTAATTTACTTCTCGAGCTGTTTGAGGAAATCAATAATCTTTTTTTTCTTAAAAAACATAGAGAATACGACAGTGTTTTTCTTTTCATAAAGTAAGCAGACCACCCAATGCAAATTCATTGTTTTACAGGCTTAATTTCTATGGTTGCATCACTTCTTTACATAGGAGAATACCATGAAGGAGAAAGATATAAACTTTCAGTGCAAAGAGTAAAATGGAGAGACTGTATATATTTCAAAAAAACATAGGCAGACTTCTGTTCTCAGTTTTCCCTTCCTTTTCAACTCAATACTTTGCTTCAAATCCCACCACCTTTTAAGGATATATAAAATGCAGAGTGGGTTTTACTGAGCCTACATTTTTCGAGCTCAAATTTGGCATAAAATCCCAAATTTTCCTTTGTAGAGCCCGATAAGCGGAAGGGTTTTGAAACTAACAAATAGTGACTGCTTCAAGGTTCTGAAGGTGGTAGTTAAGTTGATGTAGTTGAGAGCACGATGATGCAAATGAAATCAAAGGTGATGAGGGCATTGACTGCAACATACTTAAGCTTACAGGAGCTTACGAGCATCTTCTGTGGTGACGAGGTGAGGTGGCAGGAAGGGCACGTTACCTTCATCCAATTGTTGGTTCCTACTCCATTGCCATTATGATACTTCATGCCACCTTCCCGCAATCACTTCTATTATTCCCGTTATATGCTACCACCACTACCTATTTTGAGTTTTTCTTCCCAAGTTGACTAAACTGACGTGCTGATTGCACCCACTGAACGTTGTTTGAATTGGACGAGGGTTTCTATTTGAACTGGATGAGGGTGGCCAGTTAGCTAGCCATCGATTTCATTTAATTGCAACCATCTCAATTGTTCGTGCAGTTTCTAAATTATACTCATGAAATAGATGAATGAGTTTCATCACTTACCTATTAGTCACTACTGTGTTGTTGAATGCTCAGACTTTGGCACTTTGTTCATGGATTTCTGATGTTGTTGGTGCTCGTGGCTTCTGAACTGGTGGCTTGGCTACCTCATGCTGGTGATATTTGGTTAGGAATAGCTCCTTGGATGTTGTATACGCCTGTGGCTTCACTGACCCTGCCTCTAGAGATTTTTTTTTTAAAGGGATCAGTTGTTACAGGAATCTTGCAGGATTCCCTGTAACTACTTCTCCCTATAAAATTTTTGGCTAATGCTTGAGCAGGGACTGGAGAGCTAGCTAAAGAAGGTTCTAAAGGAAAAGGAAAAGCAGCTAGTATGCACAACATAAGAAACAACTTTAGGATGATGTTGTTTTATTCTTCATCGTATTTAAAAAAAACAAAAGAAACAGAATTTTTGTGGTTTTTGTGCAAGGAAGAAAGAAGCGAGTGGAAATGTAGTGGTGCAGAGATGGAATGGAGATTTAGGAGGATGAATGGTGGTAGGGAGTTCCACAGATCTTCTGGACAAATTTCTAGCCCTCTGATTCTTTTCTGAACTTGATTTCGAGCTCTCTGTGGTTTCTACAGGAGCCTCCTGTAGAATGCACAGAGCTTCATGTAGGATGCATAATTTCCAAAACAAGTGATACCAGGGCCTAGGAAAAGACATTGGTGATGGAGAAATGAGCTATCAAGAGTGTATCAACTTGGCCATGTCCTTTTTTCTTCTTTTACCCTCCTGCAGTCTGCAGTGCATTCAAAAGAAGTTACTTTTTTTGTTTTTCTTTTCTTTTTTTCTCTGGTTTTTTCTCTCTTTTTTTCTTTCTTTTTTTTCTTTTCCTTTTTTTTATGAGATAGTTGGGGTGCCTACAGAAGGTTTTCACCCTCACTACCTACCCTGGGCACCTCCAGGAGGTTTTCACCCAGGGATATTTATTCTCTTTTTTATGCTTTTTTCTTTTTCTTTTTTTTTGTGTTTAGGGTGTGGGTGGAGTGGAGGCAGAGACCTACTCCACTACCAACACTGTTTTACTCAGATTCTCAATGAGTTTTTGCTTGGAGAGGGGCTTCTTGTAGATATTCAAGCTATGCCCATTGACAAGCATAGGGATGGCTTCTTCATCGATGGTCTGGATCAAAACTAAACCATTGTCATTGCACTTCTCTACTATGTATAGTCCCAGCCATATTCTCCTCATCTTTCCCTTGAAATTTTTATATCTTGAATAATACAGTAGCACCCAATCTCCTTCCCATAATTGTTTCTCTTTGAGGTGTATGTCATGCCATATTTTCCTTTGAAGCTAGACTACCTCTGAGTGGAGAATGGCTTGCAATATATGTTCATCCAATCCATTTAGCTGAAGTAACATTTCCTTTTGTGCATGGCTGAGATCTAGGTCCAGCTGAGCTACCATCCTTAGTGTTATATTCAAATTCTATTAACAACAAAACCTTCTTCCCATAGACCAGCTCATAGGGTGCGAACCCTGTGGTGGTTTTCCAGGTGGTGTTATAGGCTCGGGTGACCTCAACTAATCAATCTGCCCAATCTTTTCTACTGTTGCTCACTACCTTGGTTGAAATTCCTTCCAAAGCTCTGTTAATGACTTCCACCAGTCCATTTTCTTGTGGATGATAATGGGTGGAAGTTTTGTGGTTAATTTTGTGATGTGTGAGCAGGTCTTCAATCAGATTGGAGGTAAATTGACTCCCTTGATTAGTGGCTAATTCTCTTGGATAGCTAAACTTGTAGAAGATATTCTCTCTCATAAAATCAGCTACTTTTTCTTCTTTCGTTGCCTTGATCATATTTGTTTCTGCCCATTTCGTTAGATAATCAATGCACACAATGATGTAAGATTTCTGTTTTGAAGGAGGGTTGACATGACCCACAAATTCCATGCCCCACTTCTCAAATGGCACAAAGTCACTTGAGGTTGTAGGGGCATCTCATCCCTTAGAGTAGGTTTCCCCATCCTTTGACATCAGTCACAATGGCTAATATATCTCCTAATATCTTGATGAAGAGTGGGCTAATAGTAACCTGCTTGCAGAATTTGAAGGCAATCCTCTTTGATGCAAAATGGCCCCCACAGGGCCCATCATGACAGGTTAGGAGAATGTCAAAAACTTCCTCCTCCCTGACACATCTCCTCAAAATCTAATTTGGGCCAAGTTTGAAGAGATTGCCCCCAATCCAAGTGAATGGGGCACTTTTCCTCATGATATTGCTCTTCTCCTTCAAGGATAGGTGTGGAAAGAATTGCACTGAAACCAAGTAATTTGCTATATCAGCACACCATGGAGAGAATACTGAGATAGCATGTTCATTTGGCATTCGATCATCCACCATTCCTTCTTCACCTGCAGGCAGATCTAGTCTAGACAAAAGATCAACAACAACATTTTCCTTACCCAGCTTATCAACAATGGTTAAATAAAATTGCTACAATAAAAGTAACCATCTAATAATACGAGCATTTATATCTGGTTTGTTCATTAAATACCTAATTGTAGCATTATCAATGTGTACGAATGTTTGATAGCTAGTGATGTAGTGTCTGAACTTATTTAGGGAATGGACTACAGCTAGGAGCACTTTTTCGGTTACAATGTAGTTTAATTCTACCTTCGACAAGTTTTTATTTACAAAATATATGGCATAAGGCAACTTCTCATCAACTTTCCCTAAGGCTACTCAAATTTCTTTGTTCGAGGCATCTGTATGAATGTGGAAATGTAGGGCCCAGTTTGGACCTCTCAAAATTGGGGCAATCACCAGTTTATTTTTCAAGCTATCCAGAGCCTCTTGATAGTTGTCAGTCCATATGAACTCAGCATCTTTTCCCAAAAGACCAAACAATGGAGAGGCTAGCTTACTGAAATCCTTAATGAATCTTCTATAATACCCTGCTAAGCCTAGGAAGCTCTAAACATATCTTACCTTTCGAGGAGGTGGTATTCTTTGGATGATGGCAATTTTGTTGGGATCCACCTGTAATCCTTGTTGAGAAATTGTATGACCGAGCACGGTCCCTTCAGTCATCAAGAATTCACATTTTTCAAGACTGAGGGATAGGTTCATTTCAATGCACTTGTCTAAAACTTTTCCTAGGTTAGTCAAAGCTTCCTGGAAGATAGAACCACAAGGGGTAAAGTCATCCATATAGATTTCCACTGAATCTTGAACTAGTTCAGTAAATATACTCAATACATCTCTCTGCAAAGTGTTGGGAGCATTGCACAATCTAAAGGGAAGGACCCAGTATGTAAAGGTACCATGAGGACAAGTGAAAGTGGTCTTGCCTTGGTCTTCGAGGCTAATTTGGATCTAGTTGTACCCACTAAACCCACCTAGGAAGGAGAAGAACTTCTTCCCCGCCAGGCCATCTAACACTTGATCTATGAAAGGCAAAGGAAAATGGTCCTTCTTGGTGGCCTTGTTTAGTTCCCGATAATCAACACAGATTCTCCACTTCCCATTTTTCTTTGGCACTAGCACCAAAGGAGAGACCCATTCACTGTCAGAGATAGGGTAGATGAATCCTGCATCCATCAAATTTTGCAGTTCTTCTTTGAAAATGTTTTTAAGGGCTAGATTCATCCTCCTTTGAGGCTACCTGACTGGTTAAAAATATTCCTTAATATAAATGTGATGAGTGCAGACTGAAGGGTGCACTCCCTTCATCTCCTTATAGCTCAAAGAAAAAACATTTAAGTGGTTTTTCAATAAGCTACACAGTTATTTCTCTTGAGAGGTGGATAGGGATGAGTTGATCTTCAAGGTTCTTTCTGGGCCGAATTCCACATTCTTAACTCGGAGAGAGTTTGGCTCAGTCACATAGAGATCAACTAAAGGATTGGCTTAGGTTTATTCCACCAGATTTTGTAATGGCAACACACTAGGGGGTGGATTCTGAATCAAGTTTTCAATAAGATCATTCTCGGTTTGTGGGCCCACCATGGTAGCTTCTACTACACACTGTGGTGCGGAATATACTTCATCCTCATCTTCCTCCTCCAACCAGAGAGGTAAATCATGGTCTAACATAGGTTGGGCAGGAGGATATAGGACTAGCTGCTTGGACATATGCCCATTCTTGATTGTCACGTTCCCAACTCAACAACTGATGTAGGCATATGCAGTAGCCATCAAAGGTCTTCCCATGATGAGAGGATACCTAGTGAGCTTTTCCTTTGGTTTGAGAACCAGGAAATAATCAAGGTACTCCCAAGAATCTATTGAGACCATTACATCTTCCACAATCCCCTTAAGGGTCATGGTGGAGTGGTCTGCTAACTGTAGTACAGATGTGGTCTTTCTTAGGGAGCCCTGAAAGTTGAGCTTGAGCATGGTGTCCTTGGTCATCACATTAATGGTAGCCCCTATATCAATCAAGGTATGGGGAATTATGGTGCCATTGATGTGGACATCAACTACAGGACTTCCAGGGTCTAGATATTTTAGACAGAACTCTTGCCCCAACATTAGGTCGGATAGTTGTCCTATGACATTGATAGTTGGAGCATCTCTGTTGCGCCTTTCTTGGTGCCTGAAGCACTTCTTTTTGATCACTTGTGGTATATAGGAACATCCTTTATGGCTTGGAGAAGTGGTATCTTTACACATAAATGTTTCAATTCTCCCAGAAGTTCAATTTCTTCTGGGGCCGGCTGTGTGGTTCCAGTTAATCTCTCAGGAAAGGGTGGAATGGCTTTTGGTTCACTTTCATGTTTTTCTTCCTCATTCTGCTTAGGGGGAGGTTGGTTATCTGGGAGAACCTTCCCAGATCGTAGGTTAATCTCCTAAATCTCCATAGCATAGGTCGGGCATGATGTTTCTCCACTATATACCTGTTGGGCCTGTCTGTTGTTGGGGTTCAGGTTTGGTTGAGCAGGTATTTGAGGTTGCCTTGGTGGAGCACAGGGCAATGGTTGTGGTTGAGCAGGTGGTGGAGGCAAAAGAGATGGAGGAGAGTTGTGTTGGGGCCTCCACCCCTGATGAGGTGCATTCCACTGAGGTTGTGGCTGAGCATAAGAGTGAAATGAATGACCAACTGGTTGAGCATGGTATTGAGATGGATATGACCAAGGAGGGGGTGTGGACCAGGAAGGATGAGAAGGGGGCAATGTTGCATTAATCATTATCAGGATAATATTGGCGCAAGGAAAAAATGGGAAAAAAACGTAATTATCAAGAAATAATCAGGAAAAACTCGTTTGGTACAAAAATATTCATTTTTTTCAATTTTTTTAATATCTCAATCATCTACAACATAAAATAAATACATTGACACATAAATATGATAAAAGAACTAATATATAAGATGTTTAATATCATTTCTAGTGCTAAAATCACACATAACATTGAATCATGTCCTGAATAGTAATTCCTGACTCCTGAGTCCCAACTCAGCCTCAAAATATCAACAAAAAATATAATATTGTATATCATCGTGTCATAATGTCATATACAATAAAATGAAGAAAATAACTAAAGTCTAATCCTATTGATTTCCTCCTCCCCTCTTGCGAGAAAATTTCACAGCTTTCCCTTTCCCTCTAGATGTAGATGCTGGTGCTGGTGGAGTTGGCAGTGGAGTATTCTATGCTTTAGAAGCTAAAGAACTAGAAGTAGGAGCTATAGGAGGTAGACCACATCCTCTACTAGTGGCAGGGGTAGCCTGGGTTGGTGGTGTCACCTGGAAACATTACAATCTCCCAATCCTGAAATCGTCAAAAATTGATAAGTTTGCTAGATTATGAATGAAATATAAAATTCTAGTTTCTCCATATGAAATCCAATGAGGCCAGAACCACTCTAAAACATCCTGAGTCATTTCATGGTTGTTAAACATGGTAGACTGAACACAATTCTATAGAGTTTAATGGGCATTAATTCCTAGGATGCTTTCTAGTGCACCTAGGACAAAACATGGCCAAATCCCTCTCGGCTTTCTCTTGTTTTATTTTGATATGCAAGGTATCCATTTGCATGGAAAGAGTTTGCCTCATCTTGCTCTTGAAATATTCCATATGATTCTCAAATTCACTTCTAAGAGATGAACTAGATGAGGATGTACTGGCTAAAGGTTGACTTCCCCTACCTCTCTTTCTAGCTGTCCTAGAATGGTTTATAAACACAGTCTTTATGTCATCATAAGGCAGTTGGTAGATGTCTCCCCCAACCAGCAAATGGAGGGTATCTAGAAGGTCTTCAAGGACTCCTCTGAGCAGGACCAACTTCAGAGATTCAGGGTCAAATGTGCACCTGGCCCTTTTATAATTGAGTTGAAACCTCTCTTCATAGTCTTTTAAGGATTCATCACTTCCCATGCTCATTCGGAAGATTTCTTCCTAGGTATCCTTTGATCTACCATAGTCCCGGTATTTGTTGTTAAAGGTTTGCTTCATCTGAGCCCAAGTTGTGATGCTGTTTCCAGGTAACCCCATGAACCAGCGCAATGATGCATCCTTGAGGGTCGAAGGAAACAATTTCAACTTCTGCTCATCTTTTGCATAGTCATAGGTTCGACAAAGAACAACAAATTCAAACAAGAAGGTATTAGGATCTTCGGTAGTCAATCCATGGAAGTGAGGTAAGGCTAAAGGACTTATGTTTTTTATTTTAGTGTCCCCATTGGTCCCTTGAATAGCAAAGGTACACTTTATTCTTTCCCCATTTTCTCTAAAGTTTCTGTTTTCAGCCATGGTCTCAAGAGGAATGGTTTCTTTCTCTTCTTCTGCTATAGGATCTTTGTATATCTCTGGTGGTTCACCTATAGGTTCTTCTGAATCACTGCCACCAAAGAAGAGAGAAGGGTGACTTAGTGATGTGGTGGGGGTGTTGGGTAGGAATTTTCTTGAATTGTCTTTGTTCCTACGAGGCATGAAAGAAAACATCTTTTTGGGTGATTTTTGTTTTTTTCTACTTGTACCTACAAAACTAAAATGGATTGAACAACAAATTGCAACTAACTGAAATGAATATTGCTAAAATGAAATTGCAAAATTGAAATGAAAACAAGGAAATAACTAATCTACTTTGCTAGAATGGAAATTGCATAATTGAAATGAAAGCAGGAAATGACTAATCTACTCTTGCTGAAATGGAAATTGCAGAATTGAAATGAAAGAAGGAAATGCCTATTCTAGTCTTGCTGAAATGGAAATTGAAAAATCAAAATGAAAGCAGGAAATGCCTAATCTATGCTTGTTGAAATGAAGTTGCAGAATTGAAATAAAAGCAGGAAATGCCTAATCTACTTTTGTAGAATTGAAATGAAACAACTACTCTACTTTTGCGGAAATAAACTACTTAGCAGAATGTCGCAATAGAAAATAGAAGAAAAGCAGTAATCACAAAATACTTTTACGCTTCCCTGGAAATGGCACCAAAAATAATGGTGAGCTCCAATATTGCAGTAATAATCCTACAACTCCTGAGGCTTCCTTCTTTTCTTTTATGAACCCAGTAGTTTGTAACAAACTTGGAAGTGACGGTGTTGTATGCACAAGTACTAGCTCTTATTGCAGGTTGTCACTTGGTCAGCTGACAGAAGTTCACTAGGAGCTTAAACCAACTTCTGTGAATTCTCAGAAGAAGCTTTTAAGTGTGATGAAAGAAAGCTAACTTGACAAAGGCTATTCTATTTGCAGAAAGAGAAGGAAAACTGAAATATAACGTAAACCCTAGCAAACCCTAATTTACCCACTAACCCTACTTTAGCAGGAAAACAGATGAAAAATGACGAAATGAGTGCCATTGAGTACTAAAAAGGTAAATTTCATTTATTCAAGCTACTTCTGAAAAGAAATAAGAAGAAAACATCTTTTTGTTCTTTCGAGTGTTTTTATGTGAAATTATTATGCTTGTGATTTATCTGGTTGTGATTATGTAGAAGTTTGGTGGAAACAGAAGATGGAGTTGGCTTTTGAAGAGGGTGAGGAAGGTGTGTAGGGGTACTAAGAATCCCCTAGTACCCTTTTGAAGATTTCCATAGTGACCAGACTTCTAAAAATCACTCACAGGAAATTCTACAAAAGGCTGCAGCGGATCTACAAGAGGAGGATGAGAACTATTTTTGGAGTTTTGAAGGTGGAAAAATGATGGGAAAGGGTAACTGAAGGCTAGATGAAGGTGTTGAAGTGTCTGGAGTTTGTCAAGGAAGATCAAGAGCGAACGTGATTTTTGGATTTGTTCAAATGGCAAGGAAGCGTCTTTATGGAGAAAAATGAAGAAATTAGGGCAGTTTGGCGAAATGTTGCAAATGACTTGGTAAATCTATGAGAAGTGAGCTAGTGTTGGCTGTTTTATGGTGTATGGTGAGCTGAGGTGTCCTGCAAGAGATCTGCACATCTACTACAAAATATTTTCAAAGAAAGGACTAAAAACTGAAATTTCCCTAGCTTGACCTAATTTCTGACCTAAAAAACAGAAAATGTTGAATAGTAACCTGTGAACAGAAAAGCATGCAGAGAGATCTATGGGAAAAGAATAGGAAATGATATAAGCAACTGAATTTGAACCAATATCAATCTTTTCAATCAAGTTATCGCACTAGTAGTTGCATGGAAGAGAAAAAATTGTGTTTTTGGTGGCAGCAGTAGTGCCTTGACCTCAAATCATAGTCCCAGGAAGGGAGAGAGAGATCAGGGCCTTCTGTTGACCTTTTTGAATCTTATTCTATCACTGTAATAACCTACTTGAGAAGCTAAAACAAAAAAAACTATACTAACCATCAAAAGAAACCTAATCTAACAAAGTAAAATGAATCTATGCAACAGAAATTAACTCATGAACTAAAGAAAAAACATATAAGTACGCAATAGGAGGTGCTGGGTAGCTTGGGTTGGGCCCTAACCCAAGAGCTTCAGCCCTATGAAAGAGATCAATGCTAGCTCAAAAAAAATTTCATCTTCATTATCAAAAATAGCAGTTACATTACATAAATTGTTCTCAAAAAGGAACTCGAAAATGAGTTGAACACAATGCTGCACAAAAGTGTGAAGATTTACTAATAACCGGATAACCTAATGAGGCTCTAAGCCCATTTATTTATACAAATGGATTCTTTCAACTTTCCTCCTAAAGTTGAGGAACTGGGCTTCCTAGAACTGGAGATAAACAACAGTCCTACTTTACTTGCTCGGCTACCCCTTGGAATCATCAATGTGGACCTTTGTGCTCCGAGTTGTTGATGCAGTATTTGAGGAAAGGGCTCATAAATGAAGGAGACACCCCATCTACAAGTCCTCTTCCTTTTTTTCCTCAAAGTTTGGCTACCATTTTCTCATAAATTCCCTGACTTTGTCCAAAATTAACCAAAAGATCTGCATAAGGCACACATTAGACTACATGGAAAAATGACTAACCCAATTCACTCTATTAGCATAAATATATTCAAAAACATGCAATAACCTAATGAGAATGGTGAATTAAGTCAAAATAAGAGGTAGAAGGAGCCCATATAATTACCCATTTCTGGGGCTAATTAGCAACATCACCATAAATATAAATACCAAAACATATGCCAAATCATATACTATTATAGGAAAAATTGAATTCCTAATCAACTCAGAGGAGAAAGACAAAATGACTGAAATAATGACCATAGTTGTAGGCCTAGAATCCACAGTAACACTCTCTGTACAGTGACAACCTCCTTTATAAAGCTTGTTCACAAGCATAAAGGAGCGTTAGTCAACCTGCTAACTCTTGTTGTTAGACCAGGGGGAGCGTTAGTGAACTTCAGTGATGCTCAAGTGGTTATGCCAATGAATCTGCCATAAAATATCTAGATATTATTTCCCTAAATTTGTGCAAGAAAAGTAGGGAAGCTCCAAAAATCAAGATATTTGGACAAATTCTATTTCGGAAACAAGGGCAAATGGGAAAAAGCTGGTAAATGAGGCAAGTTCATGGTTTCTACCCAAATGAACTACAGGTGGAGTTGGGCAGCCCTAAAAAAATTGCTATATAAGGAACGAGAGGGCCACTGCACAAACGTTAGAGCATTTAGAAGGATAGTACATGGTGCTATTGTGATATAGTCATATTCTTAAAGGAGCTAGCTGAAAGAAGGAGAGAGAGAGAGGAAGAAGGGATAAGGAAGGCTGATACAACAAGGTTGTTGTAATCACTCTCCTGAATATAGGACTGCAGTTGTGTTCGACTACTCAAAGTGTTAGTGATATTGTGCATTTATTTGTTCATTCTGATGCTTGTTATGTTGAGTAGATTAGTTACACATGTATACATGTTTGTTACAAATTCTTGCATTAATTATCAGAAGTGTATGTTGTGATTGGTTTGCTTTGTTCTTTTGTGCAGGAATCATCTTGGAGCCAGTTAGGAGGAGTTCTTCCTATCGCACGAAGATCCCCAAGTGAATCTTGAAAGAACCAAAGGTGATCCTCTTTCCATACTCTTTCAATATATGCATGATAGGTGAACATGTGTGTAATAGGTAGCTTTTGCAGATAACCTTACTGTCTGTCAGAAGTCTCAGGAAGACTTTCGAGGGTCGTTTTCATCCCATGCATTTTACCCATATCAGAACTGGCGACTCTGCTGGGGACTATACATTCAGTTCCTGGTTATCCGGACTCCTCCCAAATCTCTTCTCTCTTCTATGAGCTTCATGCTTCTTCATATGCTTCTCTGATCCACCACCTAGCTTGTTGCATCCTGCAAAGTTGCTTTCTCTTTAGAAACTAATCCCAAAAGCCAACTTTTTGAGCTCTTTCCCTCACTAACACAGCTTGCTACTCTAAACAGAGCTTTATAAAGCTCTTCGACTATGCACAGGGAGCATTAGTGGCCAAACTAAAGCTCTGTTTACACATAGACAGAGCGTTAGTGACCTATTCCAATCTTTTTCAAGAGGTCTTGTGGACCAAAAGGGGGGGAAACTTGTCCCAAGGGCTAAATTAGGATCTACAACAGTATCATGCTAACAAATTTGGTGTCTTAAAATTTATTTTTTAAGAAAATGTTGTAGTTTTTCTCTAATAAAAGAAATTTTTGTTGAAAGAAAAGCTGATAAACTTTATATCTCCTTCTATCAAAATAGTTGTAGGTTGCTTTGTTTTGCTTCAATAGTTGTTAGGGAATATTGAGAAGAATGAACTTTGGGTTATGCAAAGTGTTGAATGACTTTAGATTCACTGGCGAATACATGAATATGTGAAATAATACATGTGCAAAATAAGACTTGTTTGCATAAGAAATTGAAAAAAAAAATTCAAGGCATTATTCTACATGGTTTATCAAGTCCAGAGTCTCATAATATTCATACATCAACACCCCCTCGGAAGAAAAATAAGAAAGTACACTAAAATTTACACTAAAATCAATCAGATACTCTTTTTTAGAGAAAACCAACATTAGATAGATTAGGACCTTGGGTTAAGAGAATGAGTCAACTACCCAAGGTTGCAAATCAAACTAGTGTCATTAAAGAGTGAAAAATCCTTCTACACTCATATTACCAAGACCACTCCACTCGCACTGGAGAGAAATACGAGACAACATCGGATTGTAATCAAAGGTAGCCACCTTATTTTACAACTCCTTTGGGAATTCTATGTAACGGGGGCCCCTTCAAGGATTTTGGAACTGAGTCAGGGACACAGGTATCCTACTCACACAGCATGTTGTCTACAACTATGTCCCCTAATGTCTGTGATTTGAGGTATCTCTAGTGGCGAATACTTCTAGGTACTTACGTAAGGTGACTAGGACTGGCTGTCCTAGTACCTCAAATGAACGTACCTACTTTGTATTCATTTGTTGGGAGGGTGCTCGTCTTCATGAGAGTACTTGGCCCCTCAATCTGAGGTCTAGGTGAAGCTCAAAAGTAACCGTAACCATACATTTGGCCATCCTTCTCTGTTACACATTGAGAGACTGGGTTTCAACTCCAATAATCGATGTTTATTAGACAAGGTAATTTCACTTTGTTTGCTGATTGTCATTTTTAGTGTATTTTTTCTTTTTAGGTACCTGAGTGCTATCATTTTTGAGACTTAAAGAATATCAGCTTAAAATTTATCTGATAAAATTTACCAGTCATTGTGGCTACATCCGGCCCTCACCATCAATCCATATGGTTGTTAGGATTGCCTGCACTCAATGTGGAGGATCTGCCGAAGTCCACTAACTCAGATTCCTCATCTTCGAGGGATCAGTCTCCTAAATCGCACATGGGATTGTTCTAGATGACCGACGATTCTGATTTGCCAGAGGATTTCTTTATGGAAGGATTTCTTCCTCAATTTAACACTACTCTTACAAATCTATCGGATCCTGTTATTGATCCCACTGTACCAGTACTTCACTGTTCACTTGGAGGAACTCTCCCGTCTATTTAGTCGACACCTCAAGGGTTGTAGAATTATAGAGACATCGTGAGTCCTCTACCACTTCCCTAGTCGATGGTCATCACAACACCGGAAATGTGGAACCCCACAAGCATGTTTGTCCCATGTACTACAACTCACATAACACCCTTTATCAGCGGAACCCAGTAGATGCCAGGTTCCACTCCTATGGTGCATCAAAGCATACCTTCGACTAGTGTCACATACAGTGCTCCGTATAACACTCAATGTGGCACTATGGGCGCAGTTCCAGTTTACCAAAATCAAGGTCGACCAGCAATGTATATTTATAACCCCTAGATTTAAACATCTGTGGTGGTTCCCAATATGCACATAGCGGTGGGGAATCTCATAGTCCCCTTGTCATTCTCACGCATGCATGGACAGTTAGTGATTGACATGAATTTTCCCTCTATCAATCAAAGCAATATGGTTAGTTCTGTGTCGATTGGGAATCCACAAGGGATTCCCACCCAAACCATGGGGGCACCTTACTCACACGCTCAGATGAGTCAAGGGGGCACCGCTTATACTGGGGGCAACTTCATACCCCAGTATCAAAATCCTCATGGTAATCCACTTTACAACACCGTACCACAAAGCAACTGCTACACCATGGAGCACATGTACACTATGGGGAACCAAACGATGGGAGGAGCACAAAGCTCCTCGGGTCATACATCATCACAGTGGTCTGAGTCAGGGGCACCCAACAATTTGCCTTTTTTGGCAACATTGGATATCCCCAACTTATACAAGTTGACAAATGACCCCATATACCATAACCTACAATGGCCGCCGATCCCACATAAAATACTGATGGACATTCCTAAGTTCGACGGAAAATAAGGGGAGGATCCAAGCACTGATGTCACCACCTACCATCTATGGTGTTTTTATAACTCTATGGTGGATAACAGTGTCTGGTTGCATCTTTTTCCCCGCACCCTCACTAGCAATGCTACAAAGTGGTATATTGAGTTACCACGTGCATCAGTGAATACCTTTGACGCTTAAGCAATGGAGTTTCTAAAGCACTTTTAGTTACCTATCCGTTATGAGATAGGGATGGAACTCCTTACTTCATTTCGTCAGGATACCTCCACCCACATCTCTGATCATATCCATGAATGGAGACATAGGTGGAGGTTATTCAAAACCCCCAGCCCTGATTTTCTCTTAACAGACTGGTTTTGTAAGTCACTACTCCCACAAATCGCTAGAGATGTCACTCTAGGTGGTGCGGTCACAAAGGACCAATCCATACGTCATTCGTAGCACTTGAATTTAAGTTATTCACAGTCTAGCACTCTCTACAACATTCTCCCCTATGCTCCCGGTAACCCCAATCCTCCCACCACTTAGTGCCCTGGAGCACATGCCGACTAGATCGTCGGCGCAACCTCCATGAGCGTTGTAAAACAACTCAGTGAGTCCGTTGCCAAGTTGGCAATGGACCCCTCTACCAAAACGACTGCTCTTCATGCTACTATGATTAACTCTATGCAGTCTACACAGGAATCCAATAGCAAGAACAAGAAGAAACAAAACAAGGCTGCTCCTTCTGAGGAGCAGTTATCTAAGCAGCCCAACCTGAAATAGAAGGCCACTGCACCTACTGATGTAGAAAAGGATAAAGGCACTAACTATTCGTGAAAACTCTGTCTTGAAGATCACATAACCTGGCATTGTCTGCGTCTTCAAGAATGTATGGATTACCTTGCCAAGAAAGATTCTGGTAAGGCACCTAGTGTCCTTAGAAATCCTTTTCCTAATCAATCGTAGCAAAATCTCGTTGCCAACCAACTGCAATCCACGTTAGGGGGTAGCGACAGTTCGCAACACCCTTCAGATGGTGAAGGAAGTTCTATTGTTTACACATTTGAAATGGTAGAACTAACAAACAAAGCCAAACCTTATGAAGCTCCTGTCGCTCCGGCAGCAAAATCATTCGCAGTTCAAAACCCATCCCCACCCAATGATTTTCAAATCGAAAGGCCAGTTGAGGACTTTATAATTCGACTCCCCAAGTGATCCAGGTGGATATTGGTGGCCACCCACTAATCCCACGTGGATCCCCTCTAGTGATTCTTTCAGTTCTTTTAGTTTCCTTAATTATAGCACAGTTTACTATTTTTAGCAGTTTTTCGGGTCCTAAACTTCCGGAGCCGTTTTCAGGCCCTAAACGACGTTTTTCGGAAATCTACCGCCAACAAATTTTTTGTCTAAAAATCGTCTTTTCTGTCGTAGTCCTCAGAGAGATCTTTCCAATGGGCTATCATGCGCGTCAAACGAAGATAAGGCGACCAATTCGCGCCCCCAGGAAGTTGATGTACCAACTTACCCAAAATCGGGGCCCACAATTTGGTGTTTCATCTTCCAGGGTTAGGTTTTGGAATGTGAAGGGTTTTTCCATTATTTCTCAACAATAAATAGGCTTTCGAGCCTCATTGTAACACAGTTTAGAGGCATGTAGCCACACATCTCTTCCCAGAGATAAGCTACCATCGCCCTAGCTGGTTTATTTCCATTTCTGGTTGTAAGCATATTTCAGTATTTTCCATTAATGAAATGAAGTATTATTTCTGCTGCATCTTTGTGTATATGGTTATCTCTGTAATTTTTTGCATTCATGTTTAAGTCTAGATCACCAAGGGGGCACTTCAATGCACAACACACAACACATCTACATGTTCTGCCCAACACTAAAACATCATAGAGGATTTGGCACAAGCACCATTGGCTATGTCAGTGCTCGAAGTATTACAGGCATGCCCCAGCCAAAGGAAAGCTTTGCTTTCGACTATCAGGGGTATTGAACCTGCGGATCCCATGCTTGCCATTTTCAACATGGACAAGTGTAAACCTCCCCTTTCACACCAGCTTGCATTTCAGGTGCATATCACTTCAAAAGGGAAAGATATACACTGAACTGTCATCAACGAAGGTGCTTCGACCTATGTCATGTCGGCTTCATGTTGGCTCGCCTTGGGTTCCCCAACCCTCTCCCTACCATTGAACTCCCTTAAAGCTTTCGATGGCCACACCTTTGTCCCAAAAGGGTACTTAGCTAGTTTTCTCATCACTTTGGTTGGGAAAATAGTAACGGTGGATGTAGAAGTCGTGGACAAGAGACTCGACTATAATCTGTTGGTGGGTCGTAGTTGGATATATGCCATGACAACCATCGTATCCACTGTCTTTCATATCATCCTATTTCCATTGGATGGAAATATCATAATAGTGGATCAGTTGTTTTTCTGTACCTTTGATTATTCACCATTACCAAATGGCTCCATACCCCTAGTAGGAGGTGTAAATGATAGTTTTGTTAGTATAGGTACCAGTTTTTTGAAGGCTTCCTCCCTGATGGGTTGTTTTCCTCTTCTGTCACTACAGGTTCCACAATCGGTCAACATGCTTTCATCAATTCCTCATGAACCGACTGATCCTTGGATCCTAATGGTGCCTTCAAACCTTGACACATTCGGAGACCAGATGTCATTGTCATCAGCTAAATCATCCTACTAAGGCATTCAATCAGCATCCACATCTCCAGTCACGTTGGCTATCACTGATGATACCACCCGCCTTCCCATAACCACTCTTCCTTTAGATCCACGTGATCAACTTCCCTCAACGGATGAAGCCGTTAGAGAAATCATGAGTTTTGGAGAGAAGCATTGGGAGGAATGGCATATTCGGGGTCCGACCTCTAATTCAGACATGATGCCTCTTCAATTCCTGTCCTCTTACACAAATGAAATAATTTCCCCACCCTATACAAGCATTAAAACTTTTTATTTGGAAGAAAATATGAACGACAGTTCTAGGTCAATGCCCATAGATATTTCAGTCATGACAAGCACCATGGAAGATACCCAAATGAGCACAGATTGCAGTCCTGAGGAAATTGGAAACTCCACCTGCCTACATGAGGAATTCCATGAAGAATTTGTTTGGTCTCAAGAGGGAATGCCTGACTATAACCCGTCGTTTGTCACGCATGAGATCCAACTTTACGACGAGGCAAAACGGAATGGGTGGCCACTTCCTTCCCTCGATATAGTCGTTGAACCCATGCCCTGCCCTATGGCAAAAGAAGAACACCTACTATACCTCAAACAGCTTGATAAAGCCTATAGAGCTACTAATTTAGCACTTGAAACTCACAAGGAGGGGGTACAAGCCATATTTGCACAACAGATTAGGTTTTCTTCTTTCCAAGAGGGTGACTTCGTATCACTCTATCATCCAAAAGATAATCTCTTGGAGGCATGCACGCTTCGACCCATTTGGCTCGGTCCCTATGTCATAAATAAAGTCCTCCCCTCAAGGGCATATGAACTACAGGACTAGGACGAAAACCCACTCAAGGAGCCCACAGGCTCTATCTGAAAAATTATTGTGCCTAGTGTCATGTTGGGCATGTGCTTTGTAATTTTATGTATTCATAAATTTTGCATCCATTTTTTTTATGTGATTGGATTGTTTTTTTAATTAGTCGAGTACTTGTCTCATGCATTCTGTTCATGATGCAGATTTCATCGTTTCCCCTAGCATACATAGGATACGTGGATGGTGCCACTCGTCACACACAGCACATTGCATCAGCTGCTTGGGTCATCTATACACGCGAGTCAGAACTATTTTGCTCCGACGGGGTCTTTCTTGGTACTGCCACCAATAATATTACTGAGTACATGTCTATTGTTTCGCTTCTCACAGAAGCGTCATCAAGGGGCATCTCCAATCTAGTGATTAGGTTAGACTCCCAACTAGTCGTTATGCAATTGACCAACCATTATCACGTCTGTAATCCAACCTTGTTACGTAACTATCTAAGGGTACACCTATTTGAACGCCGATTTGACACAATCACATATGAGCATGTTCCTCGAGAATTAAATATTGTCATTGATTCGTTAGTTAAATATGTATTAGATTGGAATTTGTCACATTTGTTATAAATAGCATGCATGAGAAGTAAAAACATTTACTAAAGTTAAAAATTTGTAACAAAAAACATTTTTTACACACATTTACACCACGAAAAATACCAAAAAATATCTGTATATATATATATATATATATATATATATATATTATATATAGATATAGATATAGATATATATGTAGAAATCCAATTTTTTACATCAAAAATGTTCCAAAACTTGGATGAGTTAAGTACAAAATGGCTCAAAGCCTGGCTATAAACGCTCAAATAGCTACACCAGAACACCTGCTAAAATGAGCCTATTGCTCCAGAAAAGCTAAAACAGCCCTAGCTACCCTCTGAAGAGGAACCAAAAACTGCTCAGGTACACCAATGGTGTGTCGTTGCATATAAGCAAGAATCTCCCTCATAGGAAGGGGAGGGACACCCATAGTCAAACCCTCTAGGTTCCTTAGAACCTCATGGAGACTGTTAGCATCACCCCCTCCAGCAGCTAGTTCGCTACCTCATCACACATAGCAGGGTTGGCCTACAGGTCGTACTGGCACCACATCTGTGTTAAAGAATAAAAGTTTCAGGTCATTTCTTATCTCATCGTTAAAAAACATTACATATACACTCAAAAGTACAAAAATACTTAAGTACTATCAAAAATTATTCTCACCTTGAGGACCCCAGTTGGTCCCGGGAGATAGCATCAAGTCTTGGTCACCGGTAAAGTCCATGCCTTCATAGGCATAGTCGTCAACAATCACAATCTGGCTGCGAAGCCACTAGAAGAAGTCTTTGTCAAAAAAGTGCCAGAGTGGTCCTCCTCCTGTGCGAGGATAAAGTGTTCACCAGCGACCCTGCCTAAGGCTCCCTCAGATCAAAGGGACCTAAGCTCACCCATGGGCGCATGACAGGTACCCTCTCAAGGATAAATGAGACTATGATCGTACCGTACCCAAAACTGTGTTGGGTATGGGTCTTGCATGCTGTCAATTCTGCCTTCAACTAGTGAAGCACTGCTTCACAACAGTTGAATGTCTGGGGCTAGACACAGTCAATGACAAGCAATAGTTGGGCCTTTTTTGCTACGTGGGGACTTTTTGACCTCACGAAATGCACAATCAACCATAAAATTGCCCGCATAGACCGAGATCGAATCCTCTCTATCGGGACTCTGTTGTTGACCAGTCCACTCCCAGGGATGCAGTAGATATCTACCGGCTCTAAAGTAGATCATGGATCTGACCTACCATCGGTAAGGTTTGCATATGCCCCACAACACGACAAACTGGTCAAAAGGTAAATGTCATCCCGGTCAATTTCCAGCTCTTGATCTCCAATCTTGAACACTTGCTCGTGTTCATCCCAGAATTGTATGATCCATTTCAGTAGCTCCTCCTGTCCTTTCATCAGCTCTAGCCTTGCATACTTCAACAAACCACGAAGGTGCAATGCAATTATACAAGCTGAATCATTTTCCATCAGCAATTCCTCATTGTCATGGGCCTGTTCTCTCCATAGGTGAGTCATTTCAACTCAAAACCTACATAAAATAACCCTAAAATCAGTTAAAATTAGGAAAAATCACTTAAGGAAATCATGAATGAGGGTTTCAAATGTGCCCTACTACCTTAACGCCCCTCCCAATGCTACACAGGGAGGATTAACACCCTCCCATGGCTCGTACAGAGCGTTTAAACACTCCCTACTGGCCTGCTGGAGGGTGTTACTGTGCAAACATTGCTCTAGGCCACCTCAGATATGCAAATTTCCACCCACAAAATTGATCAAAAAGTTTTAATAAAGCATAGAGCAAGGTTTTAACTGTCACCTGGGACTGACGACACGTCGAATGGTTTCCCGGGTCTCCTGCAATGGTCCATGGAAAATTTGCTCCTCTTTAGCTCCAACTAGCTCTCACAAACTTCAAAATAGTGGAAATGATGTATGTGAAAGCTCCAAGCATCTCCTTATATAACTTTGAGAGACATGATTTTTTTGAAAATCATTAGAAAGGAAATAGTCCATTCGACATGATTTTTTATCATGCATGAACCCAGATAATAGGAATTGCTGCTTTTTGACTGCTTTTGATGAAAGTACTTTAGGAATGAAAAGTAGTAAAAGCTACATGCAAGACTTTATAAAGCACTGTTAGGGATATTTTATTGCTCTTTAAAAAAATAAACATCCTTGAGCTTTTGTCATTGCGCTTGTTAAATCTATGCAACGATAAATAGAGCACTTTTGGACACATTTTATCACTCTTTAAAAAATATAAACCTCTCTGAGTTTTGTAGTAGGACTCATTAAACATCCATACCACAATCCATAAAGCACTTTTTTGGGATATTTTATCTCTCTTTAAACAATACAAAAATCCCCGAGTTTTTCATCATTTCCACTTGTTAAATATATGCAAACAATGCTCTGAGCACCTCTTTTTTGATCTAGTTCCAGTGCATAAATTGAAAAAGACCAACGGAGCATCCTTTTTAGGCACTTTTTTCTCACTCTTTAAACTAAACAAATCCGGAGCTCTATCTTGCTACTTGTTAAACATGATAAATATGACCCGAGCATTCTTTCAGGTACTTTTTTCAAGCTTGTTAAAAAATGAAAAATCCCGAGTTTTTGTTACTGAGCTCGTTAATGTGTCACGACAAAGCACGAGTTTAGTCTGCCACCTCGTACTCATAACAAAATGAGGTTCACATCTATTGGAAAAAGGTTTCTCTTTATCCCGGTCCAGTAGATTAAATACGGAAAATTAATCGATACAAGTATACTATTAACCTTTTGTCGCACCCATTTAATAATTATGACAAAGGGACTAGCATGGATCTCTCTTTACGATATTTTCAGACTCTCTAAAATGAAAAGATCATCGAGTTGTCTTGTCTGGACTCTTTAAATACACAGACAAGATATAGAGTCGTTCTTTTTATGATACTTTTTAGACTCTTAAAAGATGAAAAAATCGATGAGTTTGCTTGTCTAGACTCATTAAACTAATCAGATAGAGCAAAGAGTCATTCTTTTTGCGATCCTTTTCAGACTCTCTAAACATGAAAATATCGATGAGTTTACCCGTCTGGACACATTAAAAATCAGATGGGGAAAAAGTGGAAATACAACCGTATCCTGAAGCGTGATTTGGCAGCAAAAGTTCCCTTGAACATGGCACTCCCTCAGATAAACCATCATTTTGATAACCTCTCAATATGAACCCTACCAACCTATGAGTTTTTAGCCTATATACCCTGATGTCATTCCATCTTCGTATCTTAAACACTTTGTAGTGTTCATGAGTCTAGTGTTGTCTAGTTAAAACCGTTGTCGTGCCTTCTATTGTTCAAGGGTCCCTACTTGTTTCCTCGATTAGTTGACCCTACATATCCTTTCATCATGCCCTCCATTGTTCAGACCCAAAAGCTCAAAAGATTCTTCAGAAAAGAAAATCATCCTTGTCCAGTTTCGTATCGATTGATGTAGGACACATCATTGCCTACCTTTCGACAAGTTCCTTCCTATCGACTTCAACACTCTATCTAGGAAGATAACCCAGAAACACATTCAGTGCCTTGGTGATTATAGACATTAGTGGTAGGTTACCTTGTGCTTGATCATGGGTTTTCATCATTTGCTCCTGGTTAAGCAATTCTACGAGTGTTCGACAACAAAAAAATCTTTCAAACTCACTAGTTTGCACTGTGCATGTTGGAGACCATCACCATTATCGGTGGCCTTCCTTGCATCTGTTAACAGCCGCCATTATTGGCTAGTAATCAGATGATTTCGTGCATGTTCGACATCAACTCATTTTATCACATGTACTGATCTATGTTGTTCGGTGAAGCAGGAATCAAGACCTTGAGTAGAGGCTTGCATCATTCAAGCTTGTTTCCTCTCCCAAGCTGCGATATTGTTCTTTGAGGACAACCATTTTAGGATAATCTATTATGACACTGGATCCACCCTGTGCCATGTTGGCGGCAAACATTGTTATATCTCTAAGGAGAAAGTTACTCTGACATAGCTACTGAGCATGGGAATGCCCGACTCAAGACATGATTTTAGTAGTTCATATATATGTACTTTTGTTGTATTAGGTTTTACTTTTTTGAGAAGAATCTTCGGCGAAAATCACATAGAGATATTTTTTTTGATGCGTTTCAAACCAACCAATGTGGTTCATCATCAGGACAAGTTGAATGAGTAGATCTACTCATTCAACTTGTCCTGACGATGAACCACACTGGTTGGTTCGAAACACGACAACAAAAATATCTCTATGTGATTTTCATCGAAGATTCTTCTCAAAATTGATATGGATCATAGAAGCCTAAATTCAATAATTGAATCCCTGCATGGAGGAGCCACTGCAACTCGGGTTTTCCTTATCGCTCAAAACTTCTCTCTCTCTCTCTACAAATATTTTGACAGGAAACTACAGTATTTTCATAAAGTATTTCGGCCATCATCTCTACCTTTGATGTCATACTTTACGGGGCATCTATTATAGGACAAATTGACCTCCTAATCAACTCAAAGGAGAAAGACAAAATGACTAAAAGAATGACCACAGTTGCAGGCCCAGAATCCACACTAACACTCTCTATACACTGATAACCTGCTTTATAAAGCTTGTTTACAAGCATAAAGGAGTGTTAGTCAACCTGCTAACTCTTGTTGTTAGACCAGGGGGAGCGTTAGTGAACTTTAGTGACGATCAAGTGGTTATGCCAACGAATCTGCCATAACATATCTAGATATTATTTCCCTAAATTTGTGGAAGAAAAGCAGGGAAACTCCAAAAATCAAGATATTTGGAGAAATTCTATTTCAAAAACAGAGGCAAATGGGAAAAAGCTAGTAAACGAGGTAGGTTCATGGTTTTTACCCAAATGAACTGTAGGTGGAGTCGGGCAACCCTAAATCGATTGCTATATAAGCAATGAGAGGGCCATTGCACAAAGGTCAGAGCATTTAGAAGGATAGTACATGGTGTTGTTGTGATATAGTCATATTCTTGGAGGAGCTAGTTGAAAGGAGAGAGAGTGAGGAAGAAGGGATAAGGAAAGCTAATACAATAGGGTTGTTGTAATCACTCTTCTGAATATAGGATTGCGGTTGTGTTCCACTACTCAATGTGTCGGTCTTATTGTGCATTTATTTGTTCATTCTGATGCTTTTTATGTTGAGTAGATTAGTTACATATTTATACATGTTTGCTATGGATTATTGCATTAATTGTTAGAAGTGTATGCTATGATTGGTTTGCTTTGTTCTTTTGTGGAGGAATCATCTTGGAGCTGGTTAGGAGGAGTTTTTCTTACCACACGGAGATCCCCAAGCGAATCTAGAAAGAATCAAAGGTGATCCTCTTTCCATACTATTTCAATATATGCATGATAGGTGAACATGTGTGTAACAGGTACCTTTTGCAGATAACCTTACGGTTTGTCGAAAATCCCAAAAGGACTTTCGAGGGTAGTTTTCATCCCGTGCATTTTACCCCATAGCGTATACCAAAATGTATATCAAACATATACTAACATCATATCTAAGCATATATCAAAACATCATATAGAATATATCAACCATCATAAAGTGTATATCGATCATGAGAAAGAATATATTAAACCAACATAAAGCAAATACTAAACCACCATGAAGAATATACCAATCCATCATAAGAAAATACTAAACCACCATGAAGCAACTACCAAACCACCATAAGAAACTACTAACCACCATAAGCAAACACTAGACCACCATAAGAAATCACTAAACCACCATATCAACGATGCCTTGCCTTAAATGACAAAGAAGGAAGGATACATGGCCTGCATTTGATCTATCATCTGCCATGTAGCTTCATCGAGCCTAAATTTCTTCCATTGCACTTTAACTTGCTCATTTTTTCCGTTTCAAATCATGAGCACCATTTTATGCAATATATAGTAAGCTCTAGCTACAATTCTCCATCTGGTTCCACCTACAATACAGAGCAGTCAATCACATGATCAACATTCTTAACATACTTCTGAGGCAAACATACATGGAAAGAATCGTTTCATTTCATTGTCGTAGTCAGTGCAAGTCGATAGGCTACTGCCCCAATCCTCTCAGTGGTACTGAAATGTCCACAAAATTGTGGTGCCAACTTGGCACATGAGCCAATCCCCAAGGATTTCTTCTTTGGTTTGATGCAAAAGTACACATGTTCCCCAACCTAGAATTCCTTGAACAACTTGTCCTATCTACATAACTCTTCTACCTATCATTTTCTACCATGAGATTCTTCTTGATCACCTACATCTCGAGTTCCATGTCTACCACCATATCTGGTCCAATCAATACTCGCCTAACCAAATCAATCCAACTAATGGGAGTTTTACAACTCCACCCATACAATGCCTCAAAAGGACTCATCCTCAATAAATCCTAAAGTCGTTGTTGTATGTGAACTCTACCAAAGGGAGATACTCTTCCCACTTCTTCTGTTGATGCATCACATACATCCTCAAGATACCCTCTAATATCTTATTGACCCTCTTTGTCTGTCCATATGGCTAGAGAAGATAAGATGTGTTGAAGGCCAACTCAGTACCCAAACCTTCAAATAAATCCTTCCAAAACTTGGAGGTCAACTTTGCATCCTTGTCTGACACAATATTCTTTGGAAAACCATGTAGTCTAACCACATTTCAAATGAATACCTGTGCCACACCACTATTTGAGAACATAGACTTCACCAAAATGAATTCTGCAACCTTTGTTAACCTATGCAAAATGGCCATGACCAAATCATGTTGTTTCACTGTCTTCGGAAACCCTGTGATGAAATCCATGGAAATGACCTCCCATTTCCATTATGGAAATGAAATCAGCTGTAACAGACCACTTGGATGTTTACACTCTTCCTTCACTTGTTGAAAATCAAAACATCTAGCCACCAACTCTACTACATCACTCTTCAAATTGGGCCAATAGTAATATATCTTTACTACATTCAATGTCTTATGATATCCTAGGTGACCTGAATATGGTTTCGCATGAAACTCCCTCATGGTCACCTTCTTGACCTCACTTCTGTATGGTACATATATCCTATCTCAGAACTTAACCAACCCATCTACTGTAAGATGAAATTCCATGCCATGTGCGCATGCACCTATACCTCTACCTATCTACTAAGAGCATCTACCACGATGTTCTCTTTACCTTTGATGTAGCTGATCTTGAAATCAAACTCGTTGATCGTGGCCAACCATCTAGCCTTCCTAGTGTTCATATTCGGTTGGTCAAACAAATACATTAACCCAATGTGATCACTCATAAGCATAAATCACTTGCCAAGAAGATAGTGCCTCCACATCTTCAGTGCATGTATAATCACCGCTAACTCAAGGTCATGTGTTTGGTAGTTCTTCTCGTGCTCATTTAGTTTCCAGGACTCATAACATACCATTTGTCCATCTTGAATAAGGACTTCTCTAAGCCATATCTTCCAGCATCTATGCATACCACAAACTCTTTGTCCTGATCTACAATCTGTAACGTTGGTGCATGTGTCAGCAACTTCTTAAGCTGCTCAAACCTAGCATCACACTTCTCTATCCATTCGAACTTCTTACCTTTCCCCTACAAGGATGTAATGGGATAAGAAAAATGTGAGAAGTTCCTAATGAACCTCTTGTAATATCTTACCAAACCCATGAAATATCTCACTTCATCAACATTATTAGGAGCTACCCACTCTGTGATGGCCCTTTTCTTCTCTAGATCTATTGTAATGCCTTCCTTGGAGACAACATGTCCCAACTAGTGCACCTCAGTCTAAAATAAAATACACTCACTGAGCTTAGCATATAGCTGATGCTCCCGAAACAACCTCAACATTGTTGATAAATTCTCAGCATGCTCTTCCTCATTTTTAGAATATACTAGTATATCATCAATGAACACAATAACAAACTTATCCAAATTTGGATGAACATTAGGGGAATTTTGAGGTCTAAAATGGGCCTCCTAAGAAAAATGTACAACAAAAATAAACTTTATAAGAACCAATAGGATTCAAGATGATGATGTCAACCATGGGGGATGATTCACCATATTTGCAGTAAAAAAGTAAAAATATTAAAAAATAATTAAATAATTAAACTACTTTTTCAACTCGTATTTTCAACTTATCTACCTAAGGTTTTACTCAGATTTTGAACGGGAGTACTTGTTGGATGCAAAATTGAATTTCTCATCCAAGAAGTACCCATGTTGCATACTTTTGATGGACCTTGCAACATGAAAAATGAGAAATACTTGAAAAAACATGAGTGTAATCACATTTTTCAAGTATTTCTCAGTTTTTGTGTAGTGGGGTCCATCTAAAGTATGCAACATGGGTATACCTTGGATGAGGAATAAATTTTTTCATCCAATGAGTGTTTCTGCTCAAAGTTTGAGTAAGCCCATAAGGAGATAAGTTGAAAATACAGGTTAAAAAATAGTTATTTCTTTTTTCCCTCTAAAATTTGATGATGCAATCTAATATTATTTTATTACTTCCACTATTATTTTATAATTTCCTTAGGAGGCCCATTTTAAACTTCAAAATTCCCCTAATGACACACCTCATCAAACACATGAATGTAGCTTGGGCATTAGTTGAGACAAATGGAACAACAGCAAACTCATAAGGTCCATACCTGGTCCTAAATGAAGTCTTGTAAATGTCCTCCTCTTTGATCTGTACCTGATGGTATCTAGATCTCAAGTCAATCTGCGAAAACACTGCTGCTCCCTTCAGCTGATCGAACAAGTCATCAATCCTCAGCAAAGGATACCTATTCTTGATAGTCACTTTGTTCAACTTCCTGTAACCAATTCATAATCTGAGTGTACCATCTCTCTTCCTCATAAAAAAGACCAGTGCACCCCAAGGTGATACACTTGGCCTAATGTGTCCCTTGTCCAACATTTCCTTTAATTGTAACTTTAACTCAACCAACTCAGGTGTGCTCATCTTGTAAGGTGCCTTCAATGTTGGAGCTACCCCTGGAACTAACTCAATCGAAAATTCTACCTCCCTGTGAGGTGGAAACTATGGAATTCCCTCATAAAATACATCCTAAAACTGCTGCAAAAATGGGTACTTGTTTAACACATCTACATCCTCAACCTCCTTACCCTTATCACTAGAAATGTGTACATCAAATAGCTTTCACCCTTTTTTGTGGATATGCTTTTATTGCATAGATATCACCATCCTAACTGGTGTGGTTTTCTTCTTATCTTGCAAGACTCTTGGTTCTCCATTATCATCAACACTCTCAATAGCTTTATCATAGCAATAAACCTTGGTTCTATGTAGATACAACCAATCCATGCCCAATAACATTATGTATGATCCCAATGCTAACACATTCAAATGTGTTTTTGTAGGGATACCATTTAAATCAAATGAAAAATCTCTTACCCAATGATGAACTCAGTCTTTAGACCTATAGCCAACTGCACTAACCAAGACTCTGCATGTAACTCCTTATTCAAACCAGACTTATCCACCAATTCAGGACTAACATAGCTATAATTAGATCCAAGGTCAATCAAAATATAAATAACTTGATCACAATGATTACCATCCATCTCAATGATAGATGCCTAGTGTTTTGCTTTCCCATTGTCCACTGCTGCATAGATACGTGGAATACTGTGACCAACATCCCCAACAGTCTGTGCTTGTTATGGACTGTATATCTTAGGTCTTCCACCCTTATGTTATAGACAATCTTTCCAAAGGTGTTCTTCACCACATGTCCAACACTCCAACCAACTAGTTCCCTCACCTCTATGTTGTTGTTGATGTTGTGACCATGTCCCTATCTAGCTACATTAAATCTCTTTTGCAGAGCCACATTTTTTTTTTACATCTGCATGTTGAGGCCTTATCCTCTTACGCTGTCATTTACCTCTACCTTGTATTTTCCCTTCCATCCATACTGAGATTCATTCTTATTCTTTGATTGCCCATAACGATGGTTCAGTTCAAAATAACTTCCTCAAGTGACTGAGGCTTATCATACTCAATCTAATCTCTAAATGTTAATCGAAAACCACTGACGAATCTCTCAACTTTAGCCTTCTCATCAATAAGATATGATACATACCTCAATAGCTCCAGAAACTTGGTCATGTACTCTTTGTTTGTCATTGATCCCATCTTTAACTCCTAGAATTCTTTATCCTTACTGTTGTAGTACCTTTCTGACAAGTACTTCTTCCTGAAAATCCTCTTGAATTCCCACCAACTCAAGTCATCTATCCTGATGTCTTTAACCTGCTTAACATATTCACATCGGATGTTTGATTTACCTTTCAAGCTAAATATAGCTATCTGGGTCTCCATGTTGTCTATTTACTCATGCAACTCAAAGTATTTGTTCATGTGAAGTATCCAAGCCTTTGCATCTTCTGTCTTCATCACATCTCCATCAAAAGTAGGTGGTTTTCCCTTCTTGAATTCATTCGACAAGTATCCCCTATCATTCCTCCTATAAGGATGATAGCAATGATGATCATGATTTCTATCAAAACCAGAACTAGAATAATAATTGTACTCATAGGCCCTCCTTTTCAGAGTGTCCAACAACCTACCATCTCTCATTGTGTCATATCTATCCGACCTATGTCTACTAGAATATCTACTACCATATGCTCCATTAGCCTCATCCTAATGTGCATGGCTGATCTAAATTGTCCATTATCTCTACAATTCTGACAAACTCTGAAGGAGTATAGCATTTACCTCTTCTTCCTTCTCTTGCGCCTCTATGATCCGATTATTATTTGCCTTACAACTCCTTATCTATTCCTTCAAACTTCTCAATATAACTACCAAATCTGAAGAGTTCCCAACACCATACGTCTCTTCGGATTTGTAGGGAGAGTCTATGTAGTCAACCATCTTGCAAGCCATTTGAACTTTCTCTTCCTACAATGCATAATATGTCAGATAAACCAAATCACAATAAATCGATGTACCTCAGTATAGCTCGGGGAGGATACCTTGTCTACAATATCACTAAATCAACGGGATACATGTATAACATAATTATAACAACATATCGACATACACAAGTAAATGTATCAACACATAAACATCATTCTAACTACGGTCTAGTCATCAATGCAAGGCCATATCAATAATGCATGCTATGACCTCATGCATGACAACAACCATTACTCCATTATACACATTTCTACATGCAACTGAAAATATGCATAAGCAATGCCTAACCAACTACAAATATGCATAATTGCATGTAGTCAACCATAATTGATCAATTCTTGTAATCAAACTACAGGACTGATGCATGTAATCAATATATTAAAAATGTAGCCTAACATACAAGGATGTAAATAGGTGACATAAAATCAACATGTAAGAGAAAAATAACCATATACACTCAGTCACATAGTCATGTCAAATACTTTTCATGAAATCAACATCGAATTATCCATGATAACCATAGTACAACCCTAATCCAACATCAAGAAAATGCAACAAGCATGTAAGTGTAAGAGACACACATGCAACTAACATGCATGCATGACTAACAAATTCAACCCATCTACTTCAAGAGTTGAACCCTACTTTGATACCAGTCTATAACACCCTCCTCCCACATCCACCCAAGTAACCTTGCCAACGAGGGTAAACATGAGACGAGAGGCTATTATGATTAGATTTTCCCTCCTAGGTGACCTTAATGAAGTGGAATTGATGGAATATCACACACAATCATCCAACATCATCAACAAAACACTCAGGAGACAACCACTTAGACATCCTGTCCCTGGCTCCCACTAATATTCTGGACCTCTGAGGCCATGATCGCTCTCATGCTATGGACAAGAGGGTGACTAGATACCTAAATTCTCTCTTATAGGCCTGCCTGTCGGTGACTATGGCCCAAACTTGCTAGTTTTGTGCCAGCGACCCTAGGAATTAAGTCACTCTTTTAGGCCTAGAGCCCAAGCCACTGCCCATAATAGAATGAAAGCTCAGAATCACGTAAATTATAGGGAACAATGTTGCCAAAGTAAATAGTTGATCAATACCTTAACCAGGCCCCTAGTAGCCATGACAAGCATTTCCTCAAGCATATTGTCAAGATGTAACCAATAGGTGTAAACAATAGAAATAAGTGTAGTGATCTCATACTTATCTGAGAATCGCTATGAACCATTGTTTCCTTATGTAAATTTCTACTTTATCATGTATTAGGTTATATATGCATTATCCATTCAAATACTAGTAAAAACATGTTGAGAGCCAAACATAGTTGATGTCATAAAATGTACTTATAACCACCATAATAGGAATAGAAAAAAAATAAACATATCACCCATCAAAATCCATATCTACACTAGTACATTTGCATATGAAAATCAATGGAATTAATTTCTCATTAATCAATGCAATGAACCAACTAGTTATGGGACTACCATGTTCTAGCCGACCATAGATTGGGTAAGCCAAGTCTCTCTTTAGCCAATCACCCCCATGCATTCCAAGAATGAATGTGGGAATCATAGGACACATCAAAAACACCAATCAATGTGGATTCCACTTGATTTCTCTGCCTACACCATGAGGAATTTGAGTGCCTCCTAGTCTCTTAGGCTTTACTGTGCATCTACAATGTGATCCAGGGATCACTAGGCCCTACCCTGAGATAGACTCTCTAGTATTTACCATGCATTCCATCCCAGAATCACTAGACCCAATAGAGAAAACTCCGCCTCTTGGATTTACCATATGTACCACCATTCACTAGAAAGGATTCCTAGGCCAACCGACGCACACAAGCTGGCTTCACGGCAACCCACAGTTCAGTTTAGGGATTACTAGGCCAATGGCTTCATGCATCCTCAGTCTAGTTCATGGACCACTACACCATGTGTTTTTCAATTTGGAGATCCACCCCACTCATCTTTAAATCCAATCCATCCATCCCACATAAATTGTATGAGAGAACACCTATCATCAAAGCTATCAGGGAATGGCAAGGCTGGGCTAAAAATATTGTTACACCTGCCAAAACCATGCCATGGTAGAAAAGAAGCACATTCAATCCCATGCATTCCAAATCTAGAAAGGAAAATACACATTCAATTTGATACCTGCAATGAAGCCTATTGAAGTTGCTTGATCCTGCCTTTCCCTGCTTGATCTTTACTTCCTTTTGGCTACTTTGCCTTTCTTCCTCTATGTTATAGACATATTTGGGCGTTGCAACCCAAATCATATATGTCCATAAACCAAGGGCTTCTGAGTCCCTAAAAGTGTTTTTTCATACCCTAAAGGAACAAGGTCAGCTAATTACATCATCTCCCAAAAGTTCTCCATAGAAAACTACTCAGAACTGGTCAAAACTGGACCATACAGACTGCTTAGTGCAGAGGGTGCGATGCATCTCACCTGCCACATGCAGAAAGTGCAATGAATACTAAAAATCCCTTCTATAGGGTACAATGGGCAAGAGTAGACAAATGGTAGAGACAATTGGCAAGGTGGATGATCATGGAATCTTCCAGAAACCTCTCCTGCGACACTTGCCTCTCTGAATTTGCCTAGGGATGAGTAAGAGATCATGAATCTCCAAGCGGAATCAAGAACTTTCAAAGAGATGACACTAATAAAAATCCCAAAAGCTAACTCACCCCCCTGCAATCATCTATATATGGATACCTCATCCCAGAGATCGAAGGGCTGGAATCTTGTATCTTGTAAGGAAGTGTTGTTGGTTTCCTGGTGGAACATCATAGTGTTGGGTGATCTAAGCTTTTCATGAGGTGAAGAAGGTCTTTCATGCTGAGAGGATGACGCTGGGTCAAATCAATGGGTTGTAATCCTCTCTTCTAATCTTTATATCAATAACGCTATTGAAGTTTTCCTCCACATTCTTGTATTTCTGATAATATATGCATTTGTGTGGTCAATATATATCTGCTCCTATATTGTTTACAATTGTAGATCTCTACACTTTGAAGGTATTATGTTGCTCTGAATTTATAGGTAATATTTGAAGCGGAGTGGTCAAGGAAAGAGTGGCAAAGATCTATCAGAGGGGAGAAGGAACAAGTATGGAACCAAGTGAAATATTGAGGTTGGTATTCTTTGCTCCTCTCGTATCTACTTCTCGTAAAGGAAAATGAAAGTAACTTTAATCTGTTTGTTTCTAAGATAGCTACCCATCTTAGTGGGACTAGCAACTCTGCATAAACACTAGATTTCCCAATAACAAAATGGAAACTCCATTGGGGAGTGAATAACTTATTTTCTTGTCTATATTTGTTTGCTTTATAAACTTACAGATGGAGCTAGAACTCAAGCTAGCTACCCTTCGAACTGCATTTTATATGCAAGTGCAAAGTAGATCAATGTTGGTTCAGTCTATCTCCGGGTTTTGTTTATAAACTGAACAATTGATTTGCAAACATCCTAATTTCCCTGGTGGTGGCTCAAGTAGCCTCATTAGACTAGCCCCTGTGATTTGCATTTATTGACTACCCTTAGCTCAGCCTAAATCCCTAAACTAAGTTGCAAACTGTGACCAAGAACATAGTTGAATTCTCATCCCTAGACCATTGTACCTTATCCTCTTGGGAATCTGGATGCATCGCACCTCCTCTGTGCAGTAGGTGAGATGCATCACTCTTTCCCTGTGTTACAGGTGCGATGATCAGATAAGACTTCTTCTGCTTCCAGATTTTGGTTTTTTGTTCACTCTCTTAAGCTTTCTTTAGGAGTTTTGCTATCTGTGATCAGTATACAACTGTAGAAACTTCCTTCCTTTGCATGATTCAGCCTCCACTATACAAAGAACTGTAAACATTTTTATGTATTGTTCACCATTTACGATGCTCCTTTGCAAGAAGTAGCGTAATCAAACTGTCATCTTTTGATTTGGAAGTTTCGCAAGTGTCCTTTTCAGTTAAAGAAAAGAATAATACTATTCTTGATGGTATATTACACTATTACTCTTGTATTTCATTTGAATTAATAGTTTTTCAAGTGTCGAAGGTAGTTTTCAATTCAAAATCGCAAAGTGTCGTCATTATCTTCCTTTCGTCTTTTGAAGAGAAAATCATTAGTATTGTCTCTTGAAATGATTCAGATTTGTACTTAGCATTCTTTTTGTCATTCTCACATTAAGAAAGAGAAAACAAATACATGCATGTGCATTTGCATTTAGACTGCTTATTGATTTTGATTTAGGATAGTGCATCTAGTGTGTGCTCTCTGCTCTATGTTGAAAGAATACCACTTCTCTTTCCTTAGTAGCTAGGAATTTCATTGCAAAAAGAAGATTAAATGATTGTTTATCATCTTAGATTGCATTTTAGGAATTGTATATCTACATCACACGGTGAACCTGAAAGGCAAAATTCTCAAGAAAGATCAACTGTAAAATAAATTCAATGAACATAAAAATGATTTGGAACCTAACACACAACATTTAGAAGTCTAGACTAGAGATGTATTTCGGCATCGTAAAGCCTGGTAACTATCGCTTTCATTGTAGGTTGGGTGATTCCTCCTCTTTGAGATGACAAGTGCCAGTAAAAACTTTTGCTCCCACATACTGTTGATTATCTATTGGGAGACCACAATAGGCCTTATCCTTAGGAAGCTGTGTCTGTCACCCTATCGATCTCAATACACTGAACACAACATTCAGGAAGATTGACTGCCGTACTATAAAAAGTATTCTGCAGTTTTGCGATTGGTTTGGTAATCCCTCTGTCTAGATTTCTAGAGTAGTCTCTTTCATTCCTTTTCAGACTCCTTAAAGAAAAAGGTGCATCTAAGCACTTGTCACTTAAGGCTCATTAAAAATCAAAGGCGACTAGAGTCATATTTAGTTTTTTCTTGACTCTTAAAAATTGAAAAAGCAAGTTGTGACAAAGCGTCTAAAATTTATTTTAATCAGAATAACATCATTGTTCCCTCACTGGTCTTAGGTTGAGAAAAATGGAGTCCACCAACCAAGGATTTCCCCTTAGAGGAAATCCTAGTCCTTTCTCCTCTTGGGGAGATGTTGGTGCACCTCATATGGCCACATTATCCCTCCCAGGACTGACAATCAGCTTGCCAATATGGCTCTTCTCGACCTCTGTAGTTCAAACCACCACGATTCCTGAGCAATCAAGTCAGCGACTAGATGATACTAGAGTTACCCCGCAACCTTATACTTCACTTGTTTCTCCCTCCCCTCTTTCCTCTCTGCTTGGTGAAGTTGGTAAAGCTAAAAACCAAGTAACTAAAAAGAAGAAGAAAGGGAAGGAGAAGGAGAAGAGAAAGAAGGAGCCAAAGGAAAAAAGGGGCAACCGTGCATCATCTAGTGAAAATCCACATACTGCACTGTCTAAACGCAAACCTCCATGTGTCATTTCCAAATGGGACCATTATCATCGAGATTGTCCTTGCATCTGCCGAATCTTAAGGGACTAGTCTCCTCATTTGCACAATCTGGTGTCACCAACCTCTGAAGATCATGACACCGCTAACTAGTGAAAACAAAGTCTCTAGATAGAAAGAAAAATGTAAATTTCCTTGCAAACTATGTGAAGCAATCATGCCATCCACCGTTGTCCCTTCGTGGATGAAGCTAGAAGAGTCTTGGATAACTGTCCTACTTCACTGCTACGTCTTCCTCCTGGGTACAAGAAACTCTTGCCGCATCCATTGCTAGTTGAAAACCTAACTAACACAACTTTGTGGTCAGTCGAAGCATATATCACTGAAGATAAACCCTCTAAGTCTGCACAAGACGAAATTCAAAAGGTCGAGGTGGTAGTCGACCCGGTCCTGTCTTCGGAAGGTCCATCTCTAGATGATACAATCACCGAAGAGAATGAGAATGACACTGTTCATATTCTTTTTGTAAGCACAGACTCCGATGATCATGGGGGCAATTTACCCGTTCCTTTACCATGGGAAGGAAATTCGTCAGGGTCATATCTCGCCATTTATTTGGTCCCACCTCCAAGCAACCTAGTCACTTCCTTCGATTGGAATCTACTAGGAAGACCCCATTTACTGTCTAATGTACCATTCAGAATCATTGTACAAGCTTACAGAATGGTCATGGTCAGTACCATCATAGATGAAGGGGTTTCAGTGAGTATCCTTTCCTCAACTGCTTGGAAAGCACTTGGTTTGCCATCGCTTCTGCCGGAGATGCGAAATCTAATAGGCTTCGACAAAGGAACCAGTTGACCGTTAGGGATCCTTCCAAGTTTTCCTATAACTTTGAGAGGGAAAACCATGTATCTGAACATAATGGTAGTCCAAGGACCTTTAGATTATAATCTACTCCTTGGGTGTGACTATATTTATAGTATGGGAGCCATTGTCTCCTCACTTTTTCAAGTAATGTGTTTTCCGTATGAAAGCCGAGTGGTCCAGCTCATAGACCAGCTTTCATTCCCTGGCTCACACATAGCTAATAGTCAAATTCCATCCTTAACCGGTTTGTTCATGCAAGGAATGTCTCATCAATCTCTAGTCCATCCACCTGAAGAGCGCAAGTAATTCGGTGGCCATGACTGAAACCCAGGGGGCATGCACCTTCGTCTGCTTCGGTAGGGAAACTTTGGGTATATGGTAGGTTTCCACGAAGGATATATGACTAGTCTGACACCCATCCATTTAGGATTAGACCGGAATAAGATTCCCTCGTCAAGGTTAGGTGGTTGGAGCTAGAATCACCTTTGTCCAAATGGACTAAGACAGGAAGTGTTTCTGTCTGCTACGAAGATGGAAACTATCTTGCAAATGAGAGAACTTCTATATGGTAGCCTGGAAACTCTATTTCACTATACCTGGTGCCATGCAAACCTTTTTGCATGCAAGTGAAGAGTGGCCATTTATTTTCTTAGTTTGTAGATTCTCAACCCTTTAAACTCATAGGATTGGTCATTCCTAGCTTACATAAAGAAAGTATACAAAGCAAAGCTTCGAGTGGTGCAAGATCCATAAAAATGGAACCTATCAATGAGACATCCTTATTATACAACTGGCATGAGAAATTTTTATGCGAAGTTCAACCTTGTTAAAAATTAAACCTAAGCAATGAGCAAATGTTCCCCCAGAGTTTAAGCTCATTAAAAAATGAACCAACCTCCGGTAAATAACCATTGCGAATGCATTATCATCAGCTTTTGGGCCCTGGCCGTGTTATTACCATCACGTCCACTATGTTTTAGCCAATCATGTGCCTCCATTTGATTGTTTACCCTTTTGAGGAATAGCTGCGATGAGTAATTTTGTTAGCCATCTTTGTGACACTGCCATTATTGGAAAATTCCGAACCTTACCTAGAATTAGCAGCTACCCGAAAATATCACTCGTTCCTCAAAAATGAGTCTCCTTTAAGCTATTTTCATTTAACTCATAAAATATGAAAAGATTGCTGAGCAATTGGCCTATCTAGCTCATTAAAGCTATCAGAAGTGTTATCCCTCCTCTAGATTTTAATATTTTTGGACCTGAGGGATTATTACACAAAAACATCGAGTGCTTGTCTTGTTCAGCTCGTTAAAACTATCTAAAATTCATCCCTTTTGTATTATTTTATACTTTTTTAGACTTAAGGGATTATATGACGAAAAAGGATTACAGGAGTTTCCTTTCCATCCCTTTTTAGACTCTCTAAAATTGAAAAAGGATTGAGTTATCTTTGTCGTTAAACTCGTTAAAACCAATAGCGACAAACTTGTCCATAGAGACAAGAACGAGTTTCACTGTTGCTACACTCGTTAAAACATAGCGACGGGTATGCCCGAAGGGAAAATTATAGAACAAGCATATGTTATCCTCCTCAAGCTTGATAAAAATAAAGAGGTACTAGTCAGCAATGACTGGGGAAAATTGGGAAGAAAACTTGAAGAAACTTTATTGGTAGCGAGTCGCTCTTAAACATGACACTTTCACTCCATCACCATGATTGAATCGGGTTGGGTTATTCCGTTCACTGGTGATACTACCAGTGGTTCATCGTACAATCCATCTTTGGGGTTAACACTACCAATCCATTACAGTGTTGATGATATGTTCAAGAGAAGTCGATCAAAGAATTCACCAATCTAGCTTGTGTCTCACCCGCTGCAATACCTTCACACTTCATTCTTTCATGACCACCACCCTGAACCCTGTAACATTAGATCGTTTTCACCTCCACAAAATCATTTTCTCCATTCCATGTCGTAGATGTGGGATTCATTAAGGCCCTCCTATGAAGGGTCACTTCTTGTCAACAATAGCTCATTATCCAAGAAGTCGACCTAGAAACAACCCTTTCAGTACTTTGAAGCTTGCATGCCTCAATGGCAAGTTTCTCACTTCCGGCGATAGGTTTACATCAATGGCCATTAACCGAAAGATTTTGCATGGTGTTCGACGCTAATTCCCATTTTGACACCACACGAATTGCACTGTAGTACCTTAAGGGTCATCATCATTATCGGTGATTCCTCTCACACCTGTTAACAACTTACATCATTGGCTGGTAATCAAGTGATGTCTTTCCATGTTCGACTCTAGAAAATTTTTCACATGGATCGACTTGTACTTCAGGTGAATATTTGACGAGTTTGAAGACCCCAGATCTAGTTTCCTCCATCCAGGATACGATATATTTAGGAAAACAAAGACATCAAATGTACATCATTGCTACATAGATGATCATCGGAATCAAAGGATGATGGCTCTATCAAAATCATCAGTCTGCCACATAGGCAGTTGTTTGTCCTATGTACATGAAAATGAATTTATAAAGTTGAGCATGGGAATGCCCACCTCAGCTAGATCATGAAAATGTTATGAAGTTAATGTATTGTATTGTATCTTATTACAGGAAACCTTCCAGTTCGAAAAACCTCGGATCCTCATGATAAAGAATTTCACCCGACATCAAAGATTTACAACCTCATACTTTAGGGGGCAACTGTTATAGACATATTTGGGCACTTCAACCCCAATCATATATGCCCATAAACCAAGGGATTCTGAGTCCCTAAAAGTGTTATTTCATGCCCTAAAGGAACAAGGTCAGCTGATTACATCATCTCCCAGAAGTTCTCCATAGAAAACTGCTTAGAACTGGTCAAAATTGGACCATACATACTGCTCAGTGCAGAGGGTGCAATGCATCTCACTTGCCACATGCAAAAAGTGTGATGCATACTAGAAAGCCCTTTTGTAGGGTGTGATGGGTGAGAGTAGACAAATGGCATAGACAGTTTGCAAGTTGGATGATCATGGAATCTTCTAGAAACTTCTCCTGCGACAATTGCCTCTCTGAATTCACCCAGGGATGAGTAAGAGATCATGAATCTCCAAGTGGAATCAAGAACTATCAGAGAGAGGACACTAATCAAAATCTTAGAAGCTGACTTACCCCTTTGCAATCATCTATATATGGATCCATCATCCTAGAGATCTAGACGCTGGAATCTTGTATCTTGTAAGGAAGTGTTGTTGGTTTCCCGGTGGAACATCATAGTGTTGGGTGATCTAAGCTTTTCATGAGGTGAAGAAGGGCTTTCATGATAGGAGGATGACGCTGGGTTATATCAATGGGTTGTAATCCTCTCTTCTAATCTTTATATCAACAAATCTATTCAAGTTTTCCTCCACATTCTTGTATGTCTGATAATATATGCATTTGTGTAGTCAATATATATCTGGTCCTATATTGTTTATGATTGTAGATCTCTGCACTTTGAAGGTGTTATGCTGCTCTGACTTTACAGGTTCTCTTTGAAGCGGAGTGGTCAAGGAAAGAGCAGCAAAGATCTTTCGGAGGGGAGAAGGAACAAGCAGGGAACCAAGCGAAAGATTCAGGTTGGTATTCTTTACTCCTCTCCTATCTACTTCTCATAAAGGAAAATAAAAGTAACTTTAATCTGTTTGTTTCTAACTTTAATCTGTTTGTAACTTTAATTTGTTTGTAACTTTAATCTGTTTGTTTATAACCTTTTATTACATGGAATTTTCACTAGGGTTGTTACGTAAGTGGGATGAAAATGGGTGACACATGGCACCACTAAGTGAGTGACACATGGTATCCTTGTATAGGTGGAAATGAGGAATCATCCCAAATATTTTGTGATTTATCAATGTGTGTGGCATGAGGGACCATAAGGAAATGCCATCATGGTCCCTGGAATGCTAGACACTATCAATTTCTAAGTGATTTGCATGCATTTTCTCTGGGTTGATGAGGATTTGAGAAAACCTGACATACAAGTGGAAAGGGATGAAGTCTTCACACATTGACAAATCACCCTAGAACATGAGAAGTGGTCCCACCAAGACACGTAAGCCCTAGAGATTGACCTGGAAGGAAAATGAAAACATTCCATTGATTTTTTATAGGGATATAAAAGTCAGGGGATAAACGTTTTCTCCAGGACTTGGTTTTCTATGTGTAAGGTGACCAAGGATGCAGAAGAGTTGATGTGGTTGTTTAAGCACCTTAAGGCTTAGCACTTTGGGTCTTCAAGCTATGTTAAATGGTTTCTTTTTTATGGTTTTTTTTTGTATGTCGATAATCCCTTATTCCTAAAGGTGATCTATCATCTTTATTTTATCAAACATGTTAATTTTTTTTGGCCTAGAACAAAGTGCTATGGTCATATAGTATGGATGTTTGACAACTTTGGTGGTGTGAAATATATTTGGTGGAATATTTGGTAGCCATTCCAAAATTAAAACTACATGAATGAGTTGGCAACATTTCAATGAAATGGGAAGATTTAGAAGAATATTTGGAAAATTGGCCAAATATGGTAGTTCACTAAATTTAGAAGGTCACAGCTAAACCTTTATATTTTCCAAAATTGAGAAAATCGACAATTTAACTTAGTTTTGCTCATAGAGAAAACAAACCAAAGATAACTAAAGTGTTTACGTCTAAGAATTAACCTAGCTAGAAGGTTAGAATTGTTAAGGTTGAAGCTTGATGTTTCTAGTTTTACTGGTGTGTGATGGTGAATTGATCAGAGATCAAAGGATGTTGAAGATGGTGATTGGGGTATGTGCTTGATGAGGAATTAATATTTTTTATGAAAGAAAGTGGCCTTCATGATTTGAGTTTGAAAATAGAATGAAAGATGAATCAAGAAGGTGAACCAAATGGTAGCTTGCAGATCAAGGGTTGTAATTCCTTCTAGTAGTTCCTGGTAAACAATTAAGCGTGGGAGATTTATTCATTAGCAACTGATAAATCATGCGTTGTAGCTCCTTTCAGTAGTAGTAGCTTCCTATTGGTTAGATCCAAAGAACTCTGTAACAACAAGTTGAAGCTTTCCTTTTTGAAAGTAATTGAAAAGAAGTTTGAAGAATCTATGTGTTTAATTTGTGATTCTTGTGTTGATTCTTGTGATTCTTATATGAATGGATGCTAAAGTGTTCATTGATTTCTAAGTATTCTTTACTTGTGAGTAAAGTTTTCAAAGCCTTACAATATTGATTCACCCCCCCTGTCAGTATTCTCTTATTTTCTAACACATATTACATAATATGAGCATATGTCACTGAACAAAAATATCATGATGACACTCTTCAATGCATGGTGATCTACAAGAATCACTTCTATTCATGATTATGAGAATTACTTTCTTTTCTATGCTAACCTAGACCATTCAACCAACTGACAAACAACTAGGACCAAATGATGAACATGATATTACAAGGCTTTCATAAAGAGATATAAGGTTGCAACATATATGTGACTATGTTGCATACCAAACATGATGAATCTCTCCAAGGCATAACTTATCTCTCAATGAGAGGGACTAATTAGCCACAATTTTCAAAGATATATAAATACATATACATGGATAAACTATGCTCTTCATATACATGAATAGAAAAAACATATTCTTTTACGCAAAGTTGATACATTAGCCTTTTCAACCAAGTTGAAAATGATGGAAAAATAAATACATAAGGTTGAAAAACATGTTCTTTCACTCATGAATGTATATAAAGTTGTCAAAAAGAGAGTGAGTGAAGACATAATGAAAAGACAAAACCATTGAAATGCTTATGTCATGCACAACTCCTCCTGAGCTAATTACCTCATGCACTACATGTTGATCCTATGAACCTGAATGTACATAATTATTTTGATTAGCCATGCATCTACTACAGCTCATCCTCATGTGATCATCAAGTGATCTATGCTATCACTTCTATAAATCACTTCACCATGTTTCCAAATTGTTGCTACTAACTCCATCAGTTCTTCATATCTCTGTGTTCTCCCCCTTATGCTATGCACCTCTCATGTACTCCTATAGTTTGTCATGAATATGCATCAGGTAACCATGGAATGTAGAGGGAGATGATCTCTCTACTTCACATTTTGGTTCTCCTTATTCATCACCGACATGGTAGTAGGTTTCTTATTGACATTCTTCTTTCATTTTCTACTAAGCCAATTCTAGATCTACTACTCTTTTTCCTAGATCTACTTTGAATCACTAAACAACTACCAATATCGCTCGATGTAACCAAGGTTATGATAGGTGTAGCACCTCACATGACTGATATGAAATGAAAGAGGGTCATATCTTCTACTATTTGTACCACATCGCTACCTTCCATGAAATATTCCTCATCTTTGTAGGCAAGATCTATAATCAATCGCCTTGTGGCCAAACAAGTTACAAGAAAATAAGTAAAAATTAAAAGGAATAGTATACATGAAGGCTAATCTCCTAGGATGGCCATAATACTAACAAGATATATGCATTTTTTAGTTGAATTCCACATCTCCAAAGTTATGTTATGCATAATACTCAATCTTGTCCATCAAAGGAGCAAAAGGGTTTTGTCTCCTTTGAAATTTGTCAAATCTGCTCACTTCAATTCTAGGTGTGAAATGTCTTCTAGTAGTAGGTTCTCATCAAAGGTCTCTTCTAGGATGCTGTTGGATTTTTTACTATTTCCTTGTTTACTGACGTTGTTGCTATTATTGTTCACTATAGACATTTTTGGTTCTGCATTATTGTTCTTGCTTGCATGTGAGCTAGAATCTTCCTTATGAAAACTAGGACCATATCTATTAATTGGATATATTTAGACTTTTAGTATGTTTTCCAAGGCTATGGTGCTCTCTCACTTCAACTTATTTTATTTCTCTTCCAGCTACTTCCTCAACCTAATAACTTTAGCTTCAAGATTTTCAACTTATCCCTCTTTTTCTTTGAACTAGTTGGAAAAAAAATCCCCTATCTTTTTGGATTCTTTAAGTTGTATTTTTAGGATAAGAACCTCTTCTCTCAACTCATTTTATTTCTCATCAAAATATGAATCAACTTATGATGCTCCCTACATGCAGTTTTCACTACACTAATTTGAATGGAGAGTTTTTCAATAAAAACCATAGTTGATTCATAGTCAGCCTTAAAGAGAATAACATCAACATCAACTTCTCTATGTACGTCAAAGTGAATATCATCAAAACCATTAAAAAGATAACTAAAAATAAAATCGTCAGTATTTATGCCTTTAGATCCATTCTACTGTAATAACACTAGTTTTCAATTTTCTAATTTCTTCTCATGGTCATATGAACCATTCACACTAAGGGGAATGATCTTCTCAGGCTAAGATTCTTTTTTTGCAAGGCCTTCTTATTTTTCTTCTTCCTATTCTACTTTTCAACCTCTTTCTCTCCATTGATTCTATTATTGTCATCTACATACAACACCTGCAACTTCTTCCATATCTCCTTGGAATATTTCATATATGTTATCTTCTCCAGATCTACATTATGGAGATTCTCATAAATAATGAATATCACTTGGGATTCTGCTACATCACTTTATATGAGAGTGAATCCTTGCAAAATCCTTCACATAACAAATTATAAATCTTATATCCACAAGATAATAATTGTGATATAACCTTTTCATAGGATATATTCAATTTTGCAATAGGAAGGACTAATACTCTTGGAGGATTGATTCTAAAAAGAAAAAAAAAAGAAACAAAGATCCACCTGGATCTACTCTCTAAGGATTAAGTTGCAATTAGAACCTCAAATATTATACCAAATGTTGAAAGCATGAAAAATATTGATAGGGGGTCAGTTGAATCAATATCATGCTCTACGAATCAATTTTACTACTTTTTTCCTTTCTTATACAAATAATTCAACCTTGCATTAATTAACTAGAAGCACATTAGCAAATCATATAAACATTTAAAACATATGAGTAGGTAAACACAAAAAATAGCCATGAGAAATAACACACCAATCAATACATCAGAGACAAGATGTAAGGTGGAAACTCAAAGAGAGAAAACCACAATCCACCTGTACTCTACTTCATCTTCTTTTCATTAATCGAATTCTTCTTTTACATTTACACTTGACACTAGTAGTGTGAAAGCCACAACTTTCTAATTATGTGAGAAGCTCTCACTCAAGGACACTACCCATTGGAACACACCAACTCCTGAACTCTATATACCACCACATGCTAGAAGCCACTACTCCCACAACTTTATAGGCCACCAATTGTTCGATTCCCCAACATCCAATCATCTATGTAGCCACCAATGGACGAAATCCATTACTCCAAAGTTCTTAGGAATCTACCTAAAGGATGTTGCTACAACCTATCACAACAACATACTACTTGCCTCACTGAAGGCCCCAACCTTCAAGATCTCCTATGGACTAAACGTCACAATATTTCAGAGTAGGATCCACCTAAATCATTACAACAAACCATAGACCTTATTCAATCATATTTTTAGACTAGAAACATATAGACAATAAGCTCATTACACACCTTCAATGACCAAGTCGATCCATAAAACCATAACAATCATAATCATTGCATTCACACCAATTCATGATCAAATCAACTAATTATTGAGTTACTAAGTCAATTGAACCATTGGAAAACTTTACCATGGGTGATTCCTTTATTTTATAGCTCGTAATATTTTTTCTGCATGCATATAGGCATATATGCTAATTTATTCACCTCCAATAATATGGATGTAGGTTCTCCATTGATAATTTGGGCTACATATGTGTGTTTTCCAAAGAAACTTTGACACCCATCCCCTAAGGATTCATATTTTCCATGTTTAATATGAGTCTATACCAAAACTTGGGGAATCTTCAAATTCTTCAATCCAGATCTAAAATCTTATGCATCATCACATCCTCAAGAATCATGTTATCCTATAGAAACATTAGGAACACATAAAAAATGATGATAAAATCATGTAAGATCATCAATAAATGGTTTACATCAACATCGTAGCTCAACTAGTTGACTAGTCATGGTTGACCTCAATGCCAACACTATGCTACCAACATAAATTTTTCCTTCAACCTAATGTATGAGACATGAGGATATGATATCAAAAGAGAAAATGGTAGGATCTCCTAGAAAAGAGCATATATAGGAACATATAATAAATTTTGTTACCAAAGTATGGTCCAAGACAAAAAAGGAGGTGTAATTGTATGATGGAAATTTAAATATGGAATATTTGCTTGATCTGATCAGCTCATGAGATAAGTATTTCAACTATGAAGATGTGGAGGATGGCTAGAAGGTCAAATTTGTAGTTTTTAGAATAAAACGAAATGTAATATTATGGTGGGACACGTTGTAGGAATATTAAAGAAGTAAAGGAAAGAAAAATATCAAGAGTTGGGATATAATGGTGGTCAATTTTAAAATAAAATTCATGCCCAAGGATTACTAGTAGAATTTGTTTTGACAATTGTAAAATCTAAGGAAGAAAACAATGAATGTGAAAAACTTACAATAAATAATTCTACAAGTCGAGTACACATCACACCACATAGAGGAGGATGCATAGAAGGTGGCTAGAAAAATAAATGGAGCAAGGTATGAAAACCATAATGAATTTGGCCTCTTTCCCTTAAATACAATTGAATATGCAAACTAGGTAGCATTAAGAGAGAAAGCGAAATTGGCTAGAAAACAAAGCGAAAATAGTAGAGGAAGGAGTCTAGCAAGAAGAAAAGGATCTCCCAACAACGGAAGATTCCCAATTCCAAGAGAATAAGTTGGGAGCTCTAATAGCCAATATGCTAGAGGAGGAGAACGAGGGGGTAGAATATTTTTCCCAAGATTTAGAGGTAGAGAAAATGAAAGCAAGTGTAATATATATTTCAGAAAATAGGACATGTGTCACGGAATTTCCCTAAGAACAAGTCAACAAATCAAAGAAGAACGCACATTCCAAAAGAAAAGTATGAGATATTAAAGATAAAGGTAAAAGAGGAAACCCATGAGATGGGTGAGTCATTAATGTTGACAATGACTTTAATTAAAGAAAAGAAGGAGAATAAATAGCTAGCACAATGAAGAAATATTTTTAGAACAATATGAAAATCAAAAGGAAAAATATTATAAGGTGATCATTAATAGTGGCAACACTAACAATATGGTTTCTATAGAGATGGTGGAGAAGTTATGACTATAGAATATGGTGCATACTACTCCATATTGATTGTCCTAGGTGTAGAAAGTACATAATATTCTTGTAAGCAAGAAAAGTAAAGTATAATTTCATATTCATAGCTTTAAAGATTAAATTGTTTGTGACATTATCCCTATGGATGTGTTCAAATCTTGCTAAGGAGACCATGGAAATATTATAGGATATCTATTCATGATTGAATTAGAAACACTTACTATTTCAAGAAGGACAACTGCAAACGTGTGTATTTTCCTTAGACAAAAATGAAGTCAAATAAGAAGCAGGTCAAAGCATGTTGATGATGACTAAGAAAGAATTGCCACAATAAGTCAAGAAGAAATAAGAGGTACAATTTTATTTCATTCTTAAGCCTAGACTTGTACTTACTAGTACAAGATTCATTTAATTTCCCACTGAAATACCAACACTAATAGAAGAGTTTGTTGACATCATTGTTGATGATTAGCTAAATTCCTTATCACCTATAAGGAGCATCATTCACCGCATAAATCTGATTCCAGGTGCAATTTTTCCAAATAAAGCATCCTATAAGATGAAACCAAAAGAGAATGAAGAAGTCTGAAATCAAGTTTAGGATTTCTTGGAAAAAGGAATTATTAGAGAAAGCTTGAGCCCTTCTACTATGCCAACAATTTTGAGTCTAAAGAAAGATGGAGGCTAAATATCGTGCACCAATTCCATAGCAATAAATAAGATAACAATCAAGTACATATTTCACTTACCTCATATGGATGATATAATGAATTTTTTGGTATAATATCTTTTTTGAAAATAGATTTTAAAAGTGGGTATCATCATATTAGAATGAGAGAGGGTGATGAATGGAAGGCTACCTAAAACCAACGATGGGTTATATAAATGACTAGATATGTCTTTTGTCTTGAATAATGCGCCCAACACATTCATGAGGCTCATGAATGGTGTCCTTGAATATTTTATTGGAAAATTTGTAATTTTTAATTTCAAGCTTCTATGATTCATCTTTGTTTGAGATTGTTTTTCTGGATTAATCACAACATCAATTTTTTATCAACATTTCGAACCAAGTAATGTGGTTCATTCTTGGGAAAATGATTTGTAATTGTTTAATTAGATGATATCCTTGTTTACAAAAATTCTAAGGAATAAAATTTCAAGTTTTTGGAATTGATGTTAAGAAAGCTACAACAAGAAAAACAATTAATAAATCAGGAAAACAATTCTTTTATTAAGACAAAACTAGTCTATTTAGCGGTTGTAATTTATACAAAGGGTTCAAAATGGACCCAGAAAAGACAAAGGTTATTAAAAATTGACATTCTCTATAGATTATCCATGAGGTGAAAAACTTTCACGGACTGGATAATGTTTATCAAAAAAATTCAAAATTTTAGCCATGTTTGTGCACCAATAGTTGAGAACATTAAAATGGAACATCAACTTTTTAAATGCACAACAATAGGTGAGGAAGAATTTACGCTATTGAGGGAGAAAATAAAAAAACAACCAATTCTAATATTTCATGATTTTCACAAATCTTTTCATGTAAAATATGATGTCAATGGAATGGCCATTGGTATTGTTCTTAACCAAGATGGTAATCGCATTTCCTATTTCAGTGGAAAACTAAATGAGACTAATAAGAAATATTATATCTATGATAAGGAATTTTATGCAGTGATTCAATCTTCAAATTATTGGAGGAATTATCTTATGCCCATAGAAATTGTTTTGTACACTGACAATCATGCACTACAATTAATAACCAGTTTGAATCAAACACATTGTAACAACCCCTCCTCCACAGCTCATGCAAGCAACCAACCAGCTGGAGAAACCATGTGATGAGAGAGGTCACTATAAGGGATTCAATATCCTTGGTAACCTTAAGAAAATGGAATCAATGGAACACATCAACAAACCCATCCACATCAACCAAAACACCCCCAGAAGACATGTCATCCACTCAAACATGTTGCCCCTAGGTCCCACTGACATTTTAAGAATTTTAACTCAAATTTTATCTCATGTTATAGGAAAGACAACGATGAACAAGCCAAATTTCCTCTCATAGACCTATGTGCCAGTGCCTGTGGACTTTTCTCAGAAGACCTGTGCCAATCACATAGACATTTGAGCCACTTTTCTATCCCAGAATCTCGGCCTCTACCCAGAACTTGATACAACCTTCAGAATCCATCAAAGACATGATAAAAAATTTGATAAATCAAAAATCAACCTCAGGAATAGCCCTGAGCATCCTCAACCGGGAAAAACATTATGTCAAACACCTGGCATCAATGCAACCTACAAGTCTCAGATATAAGACATAGTGTAAATGACTTAAATAACTTATGAAACATAACCAGAAGGATCACGTCCTTCTCCATTAAACTAGTATATCATCAATTAGGTATTGCATCCATCTATTTAACAATTACAAGTAAATACATGAAATTACCATGACATGAACTAGACATTTAACCATGCTTATAACCTACCTAAAACCATATAAAAGAGATATGACATCCATTAAATCCATATATAAACTAGTGCAAAAGTAAGAGAACGTATCTTTTATTAATCATAGGAAAATCCAACTAGATTTGGGACTTCCACGTACCAACCGACCATAGACATGGTTGAACCAAATATCTCTTTTAGCTAGTCACACCCATGTTATATTTATAGCGTGAATATGGGATCTCATAGAACAATGAATCCAAGAACAACCAATGGAATGCAGAGGGAAAACCACCTCCACTCTCACCAATTGTGATAACACCAAAATCGGTGCTTCGATCACAACAGAATTGAACTTAGCATGCCATCTAAAATCCATCACTATCCTTGAGGAATTTTCCTTCTCCTCGTCTCTCAGGATTTACCACAATCCAATCCAAGATCACTAGGCCATAAACCGATACTAGTCTCTCAACCTTTACCGCAATCCCAACACAGATCACTAGGCCCTAAATTGAGACTTCTCCCTCGAGCTTTACCGTGTATCCCGTAAAAATCATTCAAGGGATTACCAAGCCTTTGGGAATGAACCTCGAGACCACCTCTGCCCCAAATTCTAAAATCCATTTAGTAAACCAAATATCAAAACTGAAACAAACATCCCAACACTGTGGCATCTAGGAAAATGCAATGCTAGGTCGAAAACCACTGTCATAACCTGACAAAACCATGCCACCGGAAACAAGAGAAGAATACACCAACATGAACATTCATGCATGTCCAAACCAGCTAGGAGGTCACACATGCAAAAGGTTACCTACAAGTATTCCTCCTGAAGTTGCTTAATCCTTCTCTTCTTCCTTGATGCTTGCTTTCCTTCATTTCCCTTTTCTTGCATTTCCTTCCTTGATCCAAAGCTAGAGTGCTCTAAGAAAACTCTAAGTAAGAAAGAGTGAAAGAGATGGAATAATGAGAGAGCTCCAATCTTGAACTGACCAAGAGATTAGCACTCACTAAGCCTGAGCCAAGAGCCTACACTGACTAAGAGCCTGTCAACTGATCCTCATAAGCCTTTTTATTAATGAGGCCTATATTTTCTTCATTTCCCATTATTTTTGTTCATTTTCCTCCTCACATGCAACTAGTGACCTTTCACCTTCCTCTTCTGCTAGTTTCCATTATTTTCGTAAATAAATTTGCCAAAAATGTTGTTTTGCCTTTTAATGCCTTAGCCTTTGCCAATTTTCCTTAGCCAAAAAACACATCCAATGATGCCCACTAGGATATCTTTGCCCAACATTCATCTTGGAATAAGTGTCCCTTAACCATGGTCTTATTTTTCCTTTATTAACTTTTATTAAATGAATTTTTCACTAGGGTTGTTACAAACATGCCAAATGTGTAGAATATATGCAAAATTTATCTCTTGTTTTAAAGTATATTAGTGGGAATGTTACTAAAGTTGCATATACTTTAAGTAGGAGATTTTTATTTTCGTAAGAAATTTAAATCAAAACTTTGGGATTTGAACACCTCTAAGAGGTGTACAAGGAGTATTCAAAATTCAAAGAAATTTATGAGGCCTATGAAAATCCCATATTGAGTGATCAAATTCCTTTTCTTGAACACATGATTCTGTAAGGGTTGATATTCAAAGGAATTAAGTTATGCATTCCAGAGGGATTGATGAGAGAAAATTTTTTGAAGGATAATCACAATGGTGGTCATTTTGTCCATGATAAAACATATTCCCTATTGATTTTTTTGTTTATTGGTCAGGTATGAGGACTGATGTCAAGGAGGTTGAGGGAAAATGTAGAATTTGGAAATATGAAAGGGAAAAACAATAGAATTTTGGATTATATTAGCCAATATCCACACCAAATAAGCCATGGGAATCCATTAGCATCAATTATATTTATTTGGTTTGCCAAAAAATTAGAGGAAGAATGACTCAATTTTTATAGTAGCAGATAGATTCTCCATGATGTCACACTTTATACCATGTTCAAAAAAAAATGATGCCATTCACATTGCAAATTTACTTTTTAGATAATTCATGAGATTGCATGAGATGCTTAGGATTATACTCTTAGACGAAGTCACAAAACTTATTGGGAGCTTGTGGACGAGTTTGTGGAAGAAGCTTGGAACAGACCTTCAACATAGCTCAGACAATCATCCTCGAATATATGGGAAAATTGAAGTAGTTAATACGAGTTTTGGAAATAGAATAAGATGATTGGGAAATGAGCATGGGAAGTAGTAGGATCAATTCCTTCCATAAGCTAAATTTTCCAACAATGATTCTCCTAATAAGAGCACAAGAAAAATCCCATTTCAAATGTTCTATGGAATGCACTCGAGAGACAGCTCTAAGCTCATAAATTTTGGAAGAGAAGAAATTTGAAGTATTAATGCCAAGGAATTTTGTATATCCATGAAAATCATACATGAACAACTACAGGAAATCAACCAAAAATACGATAAAATAGTATCCCTCAAAAAAAGTGAAGTCAATGTTGAAGTGGGGGACCTAGTTTTGGCACACTTAAGGAAAGCAATATTTCCAAAACATGAGTACAATAAGTTAAAACTAAAGAATATTTGCCCCTATAAAATATTGAGGATGTTCTTATAAAATTCTTATGATGTTGAGATACCTTCTGATATAGAAATCTCTCCTATCTTTGAAGTAGTAAACCTATACTCCTACAAGGAACTTGAAGTCGAGAATCAGAATAAGAAAGAAGAGACTTAGTGGGAAGCTCAACTATCTATAGCCCATAACATATAGTTGGAAAATATCCTTGATCAATGAATTTTTAGATGAATTAGGAATAAAGGTTGTTATAAGTATTTGGTAAAATGGAAAGGTTTTTGATATGAAGATGTAAAAGATGAGATAGTAAAAATGGAGGTAAAATAGGAAACCCTTGAGATGGGTGAGTCATTAGAGGCTAAAGGATTTGATTAAAGAAAATAACGAGAATTAAAAACCAACACAGTGAAGAAATATTTCTAGAGAAATATACTAATCTAAAGGAAAATGTTATAAGATGATCATTGATAGTGTCAACATTAACAATCTAGTTTCCATAGAGATGGTGGAGAAGTTATGTCTGTAGAATATGTTGCATCCTACTCCATATTGAGTGTCTTGGCTTTAGAAAGGACATCAAATTCTGGTAAGCGAGAAAACTAAATTATAATTTCATATTGGTAACTATAAATAAGAAGTGTTATGTCACATTATCGTTATGGATGTTTGTCGCATCTTACTAAGGAGACTATTGATAGGAGAGTTGTTCACAATTAAAGGAGAAACACTTACTCTTTCAAGAAAGTCAACTAAAAACATATGTTATTTCCCTTGGACAATGAATGAGTCAAATAGGAATCATCCCCAAGCATGTTAATGATGACTAGGAAAGAACTTCCACAAGAATTCAAGAAGGAAGAAGAGGTACAATTTTCTTTGATTGGTAAGCCTAGAGTTGTACATGCTAATACAAGATTCAGTGTATTTTATGCTAAAATCCAAGCACTATTAGATGAGTTTGTTGACATCATTTTTCATGATTTTCTAAATGCCTTATCACCTGTAAGGATAATCAATCACCACATAGATTGGATCCTAGGTGAAAACGTTCCAAATAAATCATCCTACACGAGAACACCAAAGAGAATCAACAAGTTTGAAATCAAGTTCAAGAGTTGTTGGAAAAATGAGATATCAGAAAAATTTTGAGCCTTCTACTATGCCAACAATTTTGAGGCTAAACAAAGGTGCACACTAGAGAATGTGAACTGATTCCATATAAATAAATAATAGACATCAAGTACAAATTTCTCTTACCTCATATGTATGATATAATGTATTGTTCGAGAGATGGAAGATATTTTTCAAAAGTATATTTAAAAAGTGTGTATCATCATATTAGAATGAGAGAGGGATATGAATGGAAGAGTACATTTAAAAACATTGACGGTCTATATGAATGGTTGGTTATACCTTTTTTATTGACTAACACACCTAAATCCTTCATGAGGCTCATGAATAAGGACCTCATAGATTTTATTAGAAAAAAATTAATTTTTTATTTAGATGATATCCATGTGAACAACAAGCCCAAGGAAGAACATTTCCAGTTTTGGAACTAGTGCTAAGAAATCTAAAACAAGAAAAACATTTAATAAATCTAGAAAAAAGATATTTCCTTCAGAAAAGACTAGTCTATTTGGGGATTGTAATTTCTCCAAAAGGGGTGAAAGTGGGACAAGAAAAGATAAAGGTCATTAAATATTGGCCTTCCCTATAGAATATCCATGAGCTGTGAAGCTTTCATGGACTCACTATGTTTTATAAAAATGTATTCAAAATTATAGCCATTTTTGTGCACCAATAGTGAAGATCTCTAAAAGAGAACATCAACTTTTTAAATGGATACCAATAGCCAAGGAAGCATTTAAGCTATCGATGGAGAAAATAAAAGAACAACAAGTTCTAATATTTCATAGTTTTCACAAACCTTTTTAGGTAAAATGTGATGCTAGTGGAATGGCCATTGGTACTTGTTGAAGCCTTGAAATTCGCTGCAGCGGCATGGGGGGAAACTACCTAGTCGGGAACTTGAATATCGTCCCTTATCCATTTGGATTAGTGGCTCCGACTAGATATAGTGGGACCAATTTCCCAATAAAAAATGTGATAGGATGGATAGGATATTTATTACCAAAAACTAAGTGATAGATGGGGTGGTTTTCAACTAAAATACATATATATTTAACCTATCTGTATGTAACCTAGGATTTTACTTATACTTGTGTGATATACAATGATTAGCTTTAGTGCATGACAATGAATATTAATCAAACACTAACAGAAATGAAAATCCTTCGAAATAATTATTTTGATTAAATAGTTAATCAAAATAATTGATAAACATATATCGCATCAAATATAGTTTAAACACTTTCTCATCAGTGTATTAACGATAACATTCCAAGCATGTTCAAAAGCGAATGAATATAGAACTGCATGAAATAAAGCACATATGACAAACAATATAAAGGAAAATGGCTATCAATTCATAAAACAAATTAATACACATTTATAGGAGTACCTGATTTTTAGCTTAGGGGGTCCTGACCCAAGTTCATAGTTAGTTGCGTCAACCACCAAATCCCTACACTACTGGACCTTCCAACAACAACCCATGTAGTATAGGCTACAATCTGACCTGAAGCAGTATGTGAGAATGTAAGAACCAAGTTTCTGCATTCAGAGACTAGTGCAATGTCTTCCAGTGCCTCAGATCTGCCTTTGCGTAGATCGATACACTCATCGGGCACACTGCTGCAACTCTATTAAACATCCTTCATAACATTGTGAAGGTCTATGATTAGTCTTTGGATACCTTTAACAGTCAATCTATCTACTTATGCCCATTAGGAAACAGTCCTAAATTAGAGTTCACAAAGGTTTACTTAAGTTATTAATAAGTATCTGAGAATTCATCAGAGTCTACGCAAAAGTACTTAAACATGAATTGTGTACATCATAAACATGTTTTCATGATTATCTCTTAACATTCATTCAATATTTCATAAAACACATCATTCATTGATAACAGATATCATAAACATAAGTAAACAAAAATGCGTAAGAACTCTTTAGAAACTATCTTTATTGATCTTCAATTTAGGATTACAGCCTCAAAAACAACTTGCGCACTCAGCTACAGGGGTCCAGGCACTCGACTGTAGACTCTACCTAGGCTTCTGTGCACTCAGCTATAGAGCCTTTCTTCTCCTATATGACCTAACTCTCTTCGCTATCGCTTCTTAGCCATGATCATCCAAAACATATCATGCCTTAAACTCTCTAAGACACACCTATTTATATCCTTTTTCATACAATTCCATGGTTCACAGACCATGGGTGGATCACAAAACTGGCTTAAAATTTACATAAAATAAGGGGCTAAACCCTTTTGACTCCTACTCATCTACGTGCTCCCCATCCACAAACCACGGAGGCTTTGCATTAGTTACAAACATGTTCAAAACTTGGGTTATCCTAACCCCAAAAATGACTGAGGTAACCCCATCCCACTAGGCCACTAGCACAAATATCATGACTCGCCCTCGAGTCACTCAACTGGTGCAATGATCTTACTACAAAGATCCCCCGGCTTGACCTAGATAACTGCAACCTCAACAACGCTCTTTGTGGCTACCTGCTTGACTTCCTCAACCAATATTTTCATGGGTGGCCATTCGACAGCTAGCCTCATCATCTGTTGTGTCTGCTGCAAGACTTTAAGCTTACCCCAAATGATAGTCATCACTTGATAATCCTCCTCCAACAATGGTTGCAACTTGGACTTTAGTAAGGCCTCCTTCTTCGGTGCTTCCTCTACCTGTGCTAGGAGCTGCTTTCCCTCCTATAATTTTGCAAGGCATTGCGCTGGTGCTATGGAGCGTGCAGTCACTATGACTTCATCATAATGTCATTGCAGCTCCCTGACCTTAGTGTTTAATGTCTACAAGTTTAGATTCTCCTGTAGATTGGTCACTAGCTCTATAGCTTAAACAATGTCATACAGTCAACAACTATGGCATCCAGGGTAGCCATTCCTTCCTTTATCATAGTTCCACATTGCTCCCAAACTTCAAGTGGAGTCGTGGGCTACAACTTAACTACAAATCTGTGATCTTCATGTTGAGCTCAAACTGGATTCGACCAACCTTTGCTTTAGCTTCGTGCACACCAATGACTAGTTTTCTGATCTTTGCTTCTAGTTGTGCATCCTTCGGGATGTGAAGCTTAAGAACTGTCTTGCATGCCTTTGCGACTATTAACTCTAGTCGTGAACTATGCACCTATAGTGTCTCCTTTTCCTTCAGATCCTATGTCTTTTTAGTGAACATCTACTCATTTTTCACTTTGTACTCGCTGATGAGGTTGAGGGCATGATACTCCCGAGCTCTCAATTCATCTGCCACTCTTGCATGCATCGCATGGAGAGTCATGTTGGAGAGTGCCGATACATTCAATCTGATGTTTTTTATAGTATTCAGGATAATGCGATCATCGATGGACTCTACCCAAAGGGACCCATCTGGAAATGCTATAGTTCTAAGGTCAACGGTCCTTACTAACTCGGCTGCTTAGCTCGTCCCAGGTGCCAGGCTCTTTTGCTCCATACTCACTTGTCTGGTTCCCACCTATATCCTTCTTTCTTGGATCTACAGCTCACACATAACTTTTTGGATGCTCTTAAGTGTCTGCATGTATTGCTGCTTAGACTACTCTAACACTTTGATTGTGGTATCCCTGATTTTATCCTTGATCTCATCAAGATAACCTTCTATTAATACTATTGGATCCACCTATGATTTATCTGATTTCTTCTTTTTCCTTCTACCTTCCTAATTCTCCTTACCATGCTTCTTTAGAATGAATGGGGTGCTCTTCCCCTCATCTCCTCCGCCACCTTTCCCTGAAAGATATTCCTCCTGTATCTTCGGCGAAGTTGACTTGCCACCTTTTTGTGACTCGCATTGTTCCTATTTTTCCTGCTCCATGGCAGCGCATTCTTTCTCCATAGGAGCCTTCTCTATGTCTTCCTTCTTTTTCTAAGCTACCAGGTTACACGTAGCCTACTTAAATGCCTTCTTTCTTTTCTATGAGGTGGAACTTTCTTCACCCATGCTTGGTCCAACAACTAGGTCTGATGGGGTGCACCACTATGCAGGCCATTTTTCTACCACCTCCTGTACATCTGTTTCTATCACCAAATATGGCAAGTCATGCCATTTCTTCTCTGGATCCTTCTACGCTTGAATGAATATTCTATGGAAGTTAGCCTTGAATGTCATGTAGGCTGATAGCTGCATGAAATAGGTTTGGGACAACCTTGGACACTGATTGATGGCCATGCAGAGGCTCATTTCCATAAGGACCCAAAATATATTTGTTTCTATAATTCGCACGGGATCCTTTATGGCCCATAAGGAAGCGAATTGCGCTTCCTCCAATAATCCTTCCTCTCAAGTAGAGGAAATTGGATTTCCTCTATAAATTCCCATGCAACAAGCACAATTGAAAGTAATAACCAAGTGTAATGGAACAACTTGGTTTCATCTTAGGGCCGTGAGCCTCGCAATAGTTCACCAGGAACTTTTGGCAGAGGTATTTGGCCCAATTAAACTATACGCCTTTCACGCACTGTGCAGCCAGGGAAACTACAGGCACTGCAACTTCCTCCATGAGGGATTTCCTCATTACTTTCCCTTCTAAGATCTGGGTGGCTAATTCAATTGTTAGTTTTGTTACAGACAGAATAGAATACCCTCGCATCTTCTTCATGAGGTCATAATCTCTCTTCATTCTTTCTGCAAGGTCCTTTTTCCCTGTCTTTCTTCCAAACTCCTTGCCCAGGTTCACACCTTTATAAGGCAAGTGCATGATTCTGTTAATAAGCATGTCTATGATGGGGATATGTCCTCCCAACCATAGAGAACCATCGTGCACAGCCGTAAGCAACCGGTGCACACAGATTGGGTTAATGTGGGTGTGGTGATAATGTGGCGCCCATAGCAAATTGAGTAACCCTAAGTGTTCCACGCCGCGTACCCATTCATCCATCTCTAATGTTGTCACACCTGATTCTGCATAATAAAGCCTTTTCATATACTTATTTGTCACTAAGTGTGGAAACCTAGCATGATCTGCAAGATCCCAATCCTCCATTTTCAATAGTGGTATTTTTGCAAGCCGTGAACCTTCAAAAGGGACCTACTTAGGTAGCAAGGGCATGGAAATGGTGACCTTCTTAGACTCTGTGTCCTTCGTGACCTTCACCTTTCCTTTACATGGAGTGATATACTTGGGTAGTATACTTATGTGTTCTACTCCTTCAACATCAATGTCTTCTATTCCCTGGCCTTCTTCTGCCTTCAGGTCCACAACCTTCTTTGGTTGCTTATCTTTCTTCAACTTCTATGTTTCGAAATGCTTTCTTGGGGAAGTGTGGATTGACACCAGCTTCTTCTGCTTGTCCTTCTTAGATTTGGTTGATTGGGTTTCTTTGGTAGGGATAGGCTTTAGCCTAGGCAACCTCAATGTTATAAGTAGAGGAGCCAGAGCTTCCATACTTACAAATTCCGAGGCAGGTACCTCAAAGGAAACATTGCTAGTCCTAACAATTTCAACAGGATTGGGTGCAAGCATTTTTTCAAGAATAAACTTCTAGTTTAACTCAGACAACTTGGCAAATGTGAGTCTCGTGACTAAATCTTCCCAAGGTGATTGGTTCATAGGCAGCAGACAACAAATTTCCCTAACAATTCTGAGAGTGCAAAGTGTTCCTTGTTGGACTGGTACACGTAATTTATAGCGAGTTTTGAGTTCAAATCCAACTATTCCCCTCAATTTCTAGTAATATATGTTTTTTTTACGGCAGATCTTCAAATATTTTTGCCTTAAATACCTCCATCTTACCCCTCTTAACCATCTTCTAGCCATCAAATCATTAACAGTGACTCCAATGGTCACTTTTCTGTTGTGCTGCATGGCATCTTCCTCCATGGCGTAGCTTCCTACATGCAACTTCATAGGTTGCAACTTCGTCACTTACTACAGCCTACTTGTTGTGTTGTCCAACAAACCTGGAAATGTAGTTTATAGTTCAGTGCTCCCTTGCAACTGTCTGGATCACTAAGACTATATTGTCACCATACATTTATTGTTCATGATCCCCTATATACAACTTCAATTTACTCTCATTAACTTTTCTCAGGAAAGGTTCCTCGTTTGGCTTCGCGAGTCGAACTCACCTCCATCTATCAATTCTTTGATAATATATGGCCCTATCCAATGCATCTGGAATTTACCCGAAAACTTAATGAATTTACTATCATATAACAGGACAATATCATTTACCTTGAAAGTTTAAAGCTTGATATGATGATCATGGCACACTTTTTCTCATTGCTTTTGTACTTGTTGATGAAATCTGTCAAAAATTGATCCTCTTTGAGCTCCATGAGTTATGCAAGTCGTTCTTCCAAGGCCTCACAATCCACCATACCTATGAGAGCTGTTATGCGCAAACTAGGCACAATATACTCCATCGACATTACAGCTTCTACACAATATACCAATCTCAATGGTGTTTTTCCTATTAAATCTTATTAAAGGCTTCAAAAATTCCATTGGCTTATGGGTGATACAATGTACTCTTCTGATGGTAGACTTGGAATTATTCAATCGATGCACTGATCATCTCATTCAGAAAGTGCGTACCTCTATCACTCATCAAATCTTTCAAGTAGCTGAATAGGGTTTAGACATATTCAAACAAAAACTTTGTTGTTGTAGCTCCTTTAAAATCCTTATTTGTCTATGCTTTCACCCATCTATTTAGATATTCTGTCGCGGCGATGATATAGCACATACCTATTTTCTTTCTTGGGGGCTAAATTGGCCCAACAAAATCAATTGCCCATTTCTCAAATTGCTGCAAAGATACTTGAGGATGCAATGGAAATTCATCCCTTCATGATGGTCTGCTTGTTCTTTGACATGCATTGCATGCCTTATAATATGCCTTGGAATCCTTATGCAATGTTGGCCACCATAAACCTGTGCGCAAAATCTTCTATGCAGTTGCCTTTCCTTCATAATGACCTCCTACAACTCCCCCATGAGATTTAGCAGGAATGCTATCCCATTCAAAATCCGGAACATATCTTTGCAATATTTCATCTGCACCCATCTTATAGAGATGTCATGCAATAACTAAAAAATATGCCACACACATTACTAATTCTTTCTTTTTTTGAATTTTATATCCTAATGGTGCCATCCCCACAGTCAAGAAGTGAATAATGTCTGCAAAATTAGTGTCTTCTACACACACCACAAAGAGTTGTACATCTGGCATCCCTTCCTCAAGATTAGTAGGTTCATCACCTGTTTCGATCTGTGATAGATGGTGAGGTCCTGCATTTAACCTTCCTAGCTTCACAATTACTCCAAATTCATACTCCTGGAATAGTAGCAACCATCTGTAGATAATCCCCCCCAACAAAGGCTTATTGACCAGGTATTTCAAGGCAAAATGATCTGTGTACATCTTCAAATGCCCTATTAATAGATAATTCTTGAATTTCTGGAGCACGTACACCATGGCCAATCCTTCGTACTCAGTCGTTCAATAGTTCTTCTCAGCCTTCAATAATTTTCTACTCATGAAGGCTATATGATGGACCATTTATCCTTCACCGGCCTACGTTACTACTCCATCGAACGCAATGCAAGAAGCATCCACATGTACGTGAAACTCCTTTTTCCAATCAGGTAATACCAAGATCGGTGCAGTGACCATCTTTTCTTTCAATACATCTAAGCTGCGTTGACATTCTTCATCCCAACATAATGTTGCATCCTTCTTCAGTAGTTTCTCCATCGACATGGTAATTTAACCATATTCTTTGATAATTTTTCTATAATATCCCATATGTCCCAGTGTCACACAATTTCTTAACATTCATTATGGCCTCCACGTTCACTATCACCGCAATCTTTCCGAGGTCCATCATCAATCCTTGTTTGCACACCACTTGATGCAGCAAGGTCCCAAAGGGAACACAGAATATGTATTTCTTCAAATTCAACGTGATCTGGCATCTGTGACATGTATCCGACATCAGTTGTAAACTTTCTACATGGCACTTTACTAATCCGAACACCGTCCAATCATCAAAGTATACTTCCAGGAACTTATGAATGAACTCCTTGAACACTATTATGACTATGCAGGAAAATATCATAGGCACATTCTTAAGTCCAAATGTCATCACAGTGTATTGAAAACAACCCCACTCTGTCATGAATGACATTTTTATCCTATCCTCCGGCGCGATCTTAATCTGATGATACGCAAAAGAACTGTCACTGAAGGAATATTCCTCCTGGCCCCCGACATTGTCCAACACTTTGTCTGCAAATGGCATTGGGAATGGGTCATGGACACACGCATCATTAAGATTCCACAGATCTATGCAAATCCTTATCTCACCCTTTTTTTCTTCTCCTAAACCACCATGGGGCTCACCCAATTTTATTCTTCAACCGGTTATATGATGCCTCCTTCCAGCATCTTATCCATCTCTAGGCGAACCTTTTCCTTGTATTTATGATTAAGGCGATATAACCTTTATTTAATAGGCTTTATGTCTAGCTTTAGAGTGATCTTCATAATTCCCAAATCGTCAACTATGCCCTCCAAATCTGAAAACTTGGTAGGGAAGAGATCTTGATATTTGTGGAGTAACTCAACAACTTTATCCACTGTAGCATCATCCCAATAATCCCCAATCTTTGCAAACTTCAGTTCTATTTCAGTGCCAATATTTACTTGCTTTATCTACAACAACGCGGTGATGTATGGGTTGTCTATTTGTGGGCCTTCGATTTCACGATGCCCTTCTGCCTTTGGAATATTAATGTTTCTTGGATCTTCATCCTCCTCTTCAATGGTCACATTATAACATTCCAGTGCATGGTGCAGCTGGGTGCTCCAATCTGGTTGGATCCATTCCATAGGTTCTTGGGGCATTCTGAAGATAATTGCCTTAATCTCTTATAGAGCTTCATCATTGCTTGCGAAGTTGTCTGCAAGCTTAAAGTCAATAAGAATCTTTCCCTCAATATATCCCACTTCCCGGTGCCATGGAAGAGCTCTGTTTCCAGATACCAGTTCGTGGGAATTGTATCCAAAGTATGGAAAAATATGTGTACCCATTCTAGATGTGGCACTATTGCCCGTGCTTTAGTCCATTTCACTAAGTGATCCTATGGATCATCCTTCCCATTATATTTCTTAGTCAATCTAGCACTAAGACACCCAAACTGTAACCTCATCATTATTATGTAATCTCGTCATCCATCAAAACTATCTTTATGTGTACCCCACCATCATGCAGGCATAGCATGTAGTGCCAAGTCTAATGCTTGGAATTGGTGATCCTTAGGGACTTCATGATCAAATGCATCCAAAAACTTATCTACATCATTTAAACCATCATAATAGGGTAATTTCCTTACCTCTAATGAGACACAGCATAGCGACTTTGTCATCATATTGCACCGCACTATGGATGCTTCATGCAAACGATTTTGCCAATGCTCTATTTCTTCTTCTAAATCAGAGGTGCAGGAACTCTCATGGTCTCATGAAATCCGTCCATCTGCCATCAGATTGATCCAGTCCTGGTCTCATGTTTTTATTTTGTAGATTCAATCCAGTTCATCATCACTTTCTTCATAATCGCAGAATGGTTAAGTATAGACCGCTGCTTCTGTAGGGTCCAATGATACTACAACCTGAAATGATTTCCTTTCAAATGAAATTGTCCTCTTCTTTAAATTGATGACCCCATTCATATCAATGGCTTGGACAATTCCTAGGAGCGTGGGGTATGGATTACTATCATCGAAGATCTCTATAACCTCAAAATCATGCAATACGCTCGCACCTTCTATATCAAAGGTTACCCCCTATAATCGTCCCATGGGGATAATTTTTTGTTGGTTCATCGTTCTAGGCTGAATCGAAGACCACTGTGGCGTAGGTCTCCCCATTATTTCCCATGCCTGTTTTGGTTATACGTTTGCATTCGACCCCAAATACAAGATGAACTGGTCCATCTCATAATCACCTATCTTCGTGGTGAGACTCATCTTGCGTCCCTTTCTTGCCTTATGTTTGCCAAGTTTTATGACCACCCAATGTCCATAAGGGACTTTCTCTTTGGCGCATTTGTTTATTAATTCCTGGAGACATTCCACATATTTTCTATTGTGCAATAGTTTTATGCAAGTATCCAAAAGCATAGTAAGCATAGAGGGATTATTCTCTGCAAGCACGATGGTTTCTTGCACCTTGTCCTGGGTTCTTGAGGTGGAAGCCCTAGTGGAACTTTTCTTGTCTTCCATGAAACTTTCCTTAGTGTGATTTAGATCAAAACCAACTTCCTCTCCATCCTCTTCAGGTTGTTTACCTTTATCATTGCCAGTCTTTATTCCAATTCTTAGCATTATATTCACGCTTTCATCTTCCTCGCAAGGCTCATCTGTCATCATCTATATGTTTTGCGTAGGATGTTGAGGTTGTGCTTTCTTCTCTTGGATTTTAGCTATCATCACTGGGCATTCTTCTATAGTATGGTCAAACTGGTTGTGGTATTGACATGATGGGCATGTCTGATACTGACACTCTCACACGTAGTTCCCTGGAAATTCGTAGCTATAGCAGATGATATAACCATGTTGTATACTAGGTGTTATAGAAATATTTGTGCAGTTCAGCCCCAATCTTATATGTCAATAATCTAGGGCTCTTCAACCCCTAAAAGTGTTGTTTCATACCCTAAAAGAACATGATCAACTGATTACATCATTCCCCAAAAGTTTCACCTGAAAAACCATCTAGAACTGGCCTAAACTGGACCATACTGATTGCTTTACTGTCAGGGTGTGATGCATACTGACTTCTACACTAGCCAGGTTCCATGCATACTAATGAGGCCTTCTATAGGATGCGATGAGCAAGGATGGACAAATGTCCAAGACAATTTGCTAAGTGGATGCTCAAGGAATCTTCTAAAAACTTCTCCTATGACACTTGCCTCTCTGAATTCACCCAGGGATGAGTAAGAGATCAAAGAAATCTCCAAGTGGAACCAGATGTAAGAAGTGGAATGACACTAATAAAAATCCTAGAGATGACTCACACCCTTGCACACATCTATAAATGGATCCCTCATCTGAGAGATCTGGAGGCCGGAATAGTGTAATTTGCAAGGAAGTGTTGATAGTTTGTATTTGAGAAAGAGCATTGTATTGTTGGTGTGTTCTTGCTATTTCATGAGGTGAAGAGGGTTTCATGCTGGGAGGACGATCTTGGATCAGACAACTAGGTTCTAATTCTCCCTTCTATATAATAAAGTTCTTCAAGTTTTCTTCCATATAACTATGCAATTGTGAATGTTATTATTTGTGAATGACATTGTATGCTCATTATATTTTTGACTCTATAATGATAATGATATAATGGTTCAAGATGATTTGACGGTTCTTTTTTACTGTTTCTACAGGTACTCTCCAAGGGGGATAAGTATAGAGAGGAGTTGCAAGCTCTGCAAGGAGTTAAGCAAAAGATCTAGGTTGGTTCCTTTGTCTTTCTCTTATCTATTATACATAGAATAAATCATGAATTGCTTTAAGCTGTTGTTTCTAGGGTAATTGCCAAACCTAGATGGCTAGTCGATCAGAAGGACATTAGTTTTCCAAAAAGCAAAAATGGCGACTCCGTTGGGGATTGAATAGATGTTTGTTTGCCGTTGTTGTTTATTTTATAAACTATAGACAAGGCCTGAAGTTAGCCAGGTAGCCTTCGAACTGCTCTTGCTTTGCAATTGCATAGTAGATGAATGTTGCTTCAATCAATCTCCAGTTTAGTTTATGAATTAAACATCTGACTTACAAGAATTCTAGATGCCCTTTTGGTAGCTCAATAACCTTTCAAGATCATTCCTCTATACTTTTCTCTTTATTGTCCATCATAGCTCGCTTAACTACTAAAATCAGCTGCAAATTTGAGCCAAAATCCACTTCAGTTGCACTCCCTGACCCATCGCAGTGTCTGTCACTATAAACCAGTATGCATCGCACTTCTCGAGTGTAGTAGGTACGATTCATACCTATTTCTGTGAAACCCAGGTGTGATGATTGACTGAACCTATTTCTATCCTTGAAATTTGGGGGTTTTGTCCTTATTTTTCAACTCTGTCTAGTTGTTTTTGCTGCTTATGAACAGTGCCTCCTTACTGAAGCCTACTTGCATCACATAGATCAGCCTCCATTGATTAGTATTAGTAAATTTTTTTATGTATTTGTCCATCACTTACAATCCTCTGTCGAAAATTTGCTTAAATCGATCTGTCGATTTGGTACAAAAACTGTCGTAACTGTTGTTTTGTGTCAAAAAGAGAAGTGTCATTGATTCTTCCTTCTCTGAATAGTCGATTCAAATTTTTGTCATGTATTTGATTTGATTTGTTGATATTCGAAGTGTCAAAAGAATTTTCAATTCGAAATTGAAAAAGTGTCGTTTAGTCTTCCTATCTATTTTGAAAAAGAAATTGTCGAAATGTCGCTTTTGAGTAAAATATTTCAAATATTTGCTACATTTGTTTTTCCTTTCAGGAATTTTTCACATTAAGGAGAATGAAAAACAAATACATGCATTGCATTTTCATTTAGTTTTTCTGCAAAAAATTATTTAGGAAAGTGCATTAGTACGTGCTTTTTGTTCTTTGTTTGAAAGAATCATAATTTTCTTTCCCTAGTAGCTAGGATTTTCATTGATCAAAATAAACAACGATTGTTTATCATTGTAGATTACATTTTTAGGAATTTCAAATCAACATCATGCGGTGAACCATTAAAAGGAAAAATTTAAACAAGATCAACTCTAAAATAAATCTCAATGAACCTAACAACACTTTGGAACCTAATGCAACACATCTAGAGGTCTAGGCTAGAGATGTGTTCCAGCGTTATAAAAACTAGTAACTATCATTTTCATCGAAGGTTGGGTGATTCCTCCTCTTTGATATGACAAGTGCTAGCATGGACTTGTACTGCCCATACCGTCGTGTATATATTGGGAGACGGCAATATGATTATATCCTTTATCCATAGAAAGTCGTGTTTGCTATCCTATCGATCGCAATGCACTAAACACAACATTTAGGAAGATTGACTGCCATACATAAGTCCTTGGTAATTTCTCTTTAATTTATCACCAAGGTGTATATTGTAATTTTACGATTGGTTTGGTAATTTCTCTGTCTAGATTTTCCAGAGTATTCAATTTCATTCCTTTTTGACTCTTTAAAAGAAAGGTCCATCTGAGCACTTGTCACTTCAGGCTCATTAAAAATCAAAGGGGACTAGAGTCATCTTTAGCTTTTTCTCGACTCTTAAAAATTGAAAAAAGCAAAGTTGTGTCAAAGCATCATTAAAATTTATTAAATTCAGAATAGCATCCCTATTCCTTAGTTGATCTTAGGTTAAGATATATAGAGGCAAATCCAGGATCCACCAATCAAGGAATCCCTTTTGAGGGGAATCCTAGTCCCTTTTCCTCTTGGGGAAATATTGGTGCTCTGTATATGGCCACATTGTCCCTTCTGAGAATTACAATTGGCCTACCAGTATGGCTTTTCTAAACCTCTGTGGTTCAAAAGACTGTGATTCCTCTACAATCGAATCAGCGTCTAGTTGATATTGAAGTTGACCCTTCACCTTCTTCTTCGTTTGTTTCTCCCTCCTATTCTTCCTCTTCGCTTGGTGAAAATAGTGATGCTAGTAACCAGGTGGCTGAGAAGAAGAAGAAAGGGAAGGAGAAGAGGAAGAAGAAGCAAATTCAGTAAGGTGGCAACCATGAATCATCTGGTGAAAATCCGCACATTAAATCTCCTAAACCCAAATTTCCTTGCATAATTTGTAGAGGAGACCATTTTCATTGAGATTGTCCCTGCCTTCCTTGGATCCTGAGAGAATGGTCTCCCCGTTCATACCGATAGGTGTCATCAACCTTTGATGATCATGTTGACAGCACACCATCAACTAGTAATAGCAAAGTTCATGGACAGAAAGGAAAGGTCAAAGTTCCATGTAGATTATGTGAAGGGAACCATACCCTTCACTGTTGTCCTTTTTTGGATAAAGCCAAAAGAGTCTTTGATGACCATCCTACTTCACCGTAGCGACTTCCATCTGGATACAGGAAACTCTCCCCAAGTTCTTTACTAGTTTAAAAACTGACTGACTTAACTCAGTCAAAACACCTATCACTGAAAGTGAATCTTCTGAGTCTATACCCAATGGAAGTCAACAGGTCAAAGTAATAGTTCACCCAATTTTATCCTCAGAAGACCATACCCTTCCTGAAGAAAGTGAGAATGATACCATTCAAATTATTTTTGTTACTTCAGAGTTCGATGAACTTGGGGGCAATCCACCCATTCATTCACAACAAGAAGAGAATCCCTTAGTTTCCGCTACTCAAGAGGTTATTTCTCCCGTTTATTCGGTACCCCCTCCAAATAGTCTAGTCACTTCCTTTGATTGGAATCGACTAGCAACATCTCACCTTCCTTCTTATCTACCTTTCCAGATCATAGGACAAGTTTACAAAATGATCGTGTCAAGCACTATCATATATGAGGGTGCATCAGTGACTATCCTTTCCTCAAATGCTTGGAAAGCGCTTGGTTCGCCATCGCTTATGCCTGTTACACAAAATTTGTCAGGCTTTAATAAAGGAACTAGTCAACCGTTAGGGATCCTTCCTAAGTTACCAATAACTTTGGGACAAAAATTCGTTCACCTAAACGTGATGGTAGTCCCAGGATGTGACTATGTTTACAACGTGGAGGCTATTGTTTCAACACTCTTTCGAGTGATGTGTTTCCCGCATGAAGGCAAAATTTTCACTATTGACCAGCTTTCATTTCCCAGTTTAAGCATAGCTCCAAGTCAATGATCATCAGCGGTATCTCTTCAACCTTCATTTCATCCACCTGATTTCCATGAGTAGTCTGGTGAATGTAACGAAGCATAGGGGGCATGCACCTTTGTCTATTCAGTAGACGAACCCAGCTGAAAAGATAGGTTTCCCTGTAGGTTATGTGATTGGTCTAAGACACCATTCACCTTTGTCTATTTTGTGGACAAAGCCAAGGAAGTGTTTTGTCTATTCTGTGGATGAAGCCATCCTACCATATGAGTTTCTCTGTTGGTTATGTGATTGGTCTGACACACCATTAACCTTTGTCTATCTTGCGGACGAAGCCAAGGAAGTGTTTTGTCTATTCTGTGGACAAAACCATCCTACATAACCACAGTAATTCCCATAAGGTTATAAAAGACTCTCCTTTTCATCATGCTAGGGGCATGAAAACCTTTTTCAATTTCCTTTTTTAGGTTTTTAGGTTTTAGCTTTCTAGCTTTTTAGTTTTGTCGCTTCGAGCTTGCATAAAAAGAAAAAACTAAAACCAAGCATATGTTTATTCATTTCAAGCTTGTAAAAACAATGAAACCCACACGGATCATAATTCCCCCATGGTTCAAGCTCATTAAAAAATGAACCCACCTGGAGTAATTAACCTTTGTGATTTCCATTCTATCAGCCTTTTGAGCCTTGGTTGTGTACTTCCCATCATCTCCATTATTTTGGCCAATCATACGCTTCCACTTGGTTGTTTACCATTTCTTGAGGAACAATTGCGATGAGTGGTATTGTTAGCCAACCTCTTCCCAGAAATCACCATTTTTGAGAAGTTCCAAGCTTGCTTGGAACTAGTTGCTACCCTAAACACCACTCATTCCTCAAAAATCGAGTCCCCATTAAACTCTTTTTACACTCGTTAAATATGAAAATATTGTAGATAAATTGGCCTTCCCCACTCATTAAAGTGCTTGGGAGTTCCATCTCTCCTATACATTTTAATCTTTTTGGACTTGAGGGATTATCTCATGAAAAAGTTCGAGCGCTTGTCTTTTTCGGCTCGTTAAAATGATCAGAAAAGTCATCCCTTTTGTATTGCTTTATCCTTTTTTAGACTTACGGGATTATGCTACAAAAAGAACTACTGGAGTTTCCTTTTCATCCCTTTTCAAACTCTCTAAACATGAAAAGGACCGAATTATCCTTTTCATTAAACTCGTTAAAACAATAGTGACAAACTCATCCTAAACGAGACAGAGTTTCCTTTTCGTCCTTTTTCAAACCCTCTAAGCATGAAAAATACTGGGTTATATTTGTCGTTAAACTCATTAAAACAATAGCGAAAAGCTTTTCCACCTAGACAAGAACGCATTTCACTGTCGCTAGACTAATTAAAACATAGCGACAGGTTTGCCCGAAGGGAAAATTATAGAACAAGCATATTTTATCCTCCTCAAGCTTGACAAAATAAAGAGGTACTGATCAGTAATGACTAGGGAAAAATGCAAGAAAACTTGAAGAATTTTATGGTAGCAAGTTTCTCTTGAACATGAAATTTCCACTCCATCACCATGGTTGAGTTGGATTGGGTTATTCCGTTCACCAGTCATTTCACCATTGGTCTTCCAAACAATCCATCCGTTGGGTTTAACGCTACCAATCCATCTTAGTGTCATCGATATGTTCAAAAGAAGTTATTCAGTTGAGAAACCACAATCCAGTTAATGCCTCATCCATTGGAGTACCTTCACCCTCCATTTTTCATGACCGCCATTCCTAAACCTTGTGTCATCAGATCGTTTTTACTTCCATAAAATCATTTGTTCATTTCGTGTCATAGATGTGGGATACATTAAGGCCTTCCTACGATGAGTCACTTCTTGTCAACATCAGCTCATTTTCCAACAAGGTGACTTAGAAACAACCATTTCAGTACTTTGAAGCTTGCATGCCTCAATGGCAAGTTTCTCACTTTTGGCGACAAGTTGACATCAATGGCCTTCAACCAAAAGATTTTGCATGGTGTTCAACATCGGAACATATATTCACACCACATGACTTTTACTGTAGTACCTTGAGGGTCATTATCATTATCAGTGATTCCTCTCACGTTTGTTAACAACTCACATTATTAGTTGGTAATCAAGCAATGTCTTTCCATGTTTGACTTTAGAAAATCTCTTCACATGGATCGACTTGTACATCGAGTGAAGATTGAATGAGTTTGAAGACCCCGGATCTAGTTTCATCCATCCGGGATGCGATATATTCAGGGATATAAAGACATCAAATGTACAAAAATGCTACATAGATGGTCATCTGAACCAAGGATGATAACTCTACATTTGAAGAATCACCAGTCTGCATATGCAGACGACTATCTTTTCTATGTACATGAAATGAATATATAAAGTTGAGCATGGGAATGCCCACCTCAGCTAGATCATGAAAATTATATTATTATGATGTATTGTATCATATACAAGTCACCTTCTAGTTCGAAACCTCGAATCCTAATGATAAAGCATTTCACCCGACATCAAAGATTTATGACTTCATGCTTTAGGGGGCAACTGTTATAGATATATTTGGGCACTTCAACCCCAATATTATATTTTGATAAACTAGGGCTCTTCAACCCCTAAAGGTGTTGTTTCATACCCTAAAAGAACATGGTCAACTGATTACATCATTCCCCAAAAGTTCCAACTGAAAAACCATCCAAAATTGGCCTAAACTGGACCATACTGACTGCTGCACTATCAGAGTGCAATGCATACTAACTTATACACTAGTTAGGTGTGATGCATACTGATGGGGCCTTCTGTAGGGTGTGATTAGCGGCAATGGAAAAATGTCCGAGACAGTTTGCTAAGTGGATGCTCGGGGAATCTTCTAGAAACTTCTCCTATGACACTTGCCTCTCTGAATTTGCCCAGGGATGAGTAAGAGATCCAAGAAATCTCCAAGTGGAACCAAATGCAACAAGTGGAATGACACTAATAAAAAACTCAGAGATGACTCACACCCTTGCACACATCTATAAATGGATCCCTCATCTGAGAGATCTAGAGGCTAGAATATTCTAATTTGCAAGGAAGTGTTAATAGTTTGTATTTGAGAAAGAGCATTGTATTGTTGGTGTGATTGTGCTATTTAATGAGGTGAAGAGGGCTTCATGCTGGGAGGATGATGCTAGATCAGACAACTGAGTTGTAATTCTCCCCTCTATATAATAAAATTCTTCGAGTTTTCTTCCATATAACTATGCAATTATGAATGCTATTATTTTTGGATGCCATTGTATGCTCATTATATTTATGATTCCGTAATGCTTATGATATAATAGATCGAGATGCTTTGACGGCTCTTTGTTACTGTTTCTACAGGTACTCTCCAAGTGGGATAAGTACGAAGAGGAGTTGGAAGCTCTGTCAAGGGGGAGAGATATCAAGCAAGGAGTTAAGCAGAAGATCTAGGTCAGTTCCTTTGTCCTTCTCTTATTTATTATACATAGAAGAAATCACAAATTGCTTTAAACAGTTGTTTCTAGGGTAACTGCCAAACCTAGAGGGCTAGTCAATCGAAAATACACTAGTTTTTCTAGAAACACTAGGTCATCCTCCTCCTCAGCCCTGTCCTCAACCCTGATAACCCCCGCATGCCGCTCCAGTTCCCTTCTCTAGAGGCTGAGTTTCTACCTACATCTGGTATGTAGGTGTTTTTTCCATCATCAACTCGTAGCTAGTGATGATGGGGTGTATGGATGAAATTTTGAAGTAAATGACAATTATCTATTACATTTTGTCCAATAACTTGACAAATAACGCACCATAGCACATCCCCCATGCTTGGTCCTGTTGGGGCTTCTAGCTTTAGGGGAATCAGCCCCACTCCTATAATATAATTCGAGTACACAAGACAATGGTCTTTATCATTTCCCTGGCTCTTGCACTTTAGACACCAAACTTCCGCGCGCACCACTGGTTTAGGCTCCTTGTCTTTCTTCAAGATCTGTAGTTCTAAGTGTAAGCTCTGTAACTGAGATTGAATCTATTGTACCCCCAAGGTCACATCCTAAACAGGAGTTGCATGTAACCTCATTGCAATTTCCAAGGATTCTACCTGTGTTCCTATCTTCTATTATGACAAAGCAGTTCTTAGGTGGGGCAGTAGTGAAGCTATAAACCACTAACAATGCTGACTATCTGTGAGCTACATGTTAGCTTCTTGAATCTAACACTTCAACCTTTGATCTAATTCTGAAGGTGGCTTGTCACCTCTAATCATGATTTCCTTGAAGCCAAAATACCAAGTTAGCACGTGATCCTATAGAGTGGTAACCAATTGTGCCTTCTTTATATTATCATCAGTAATATGTTGTGTCGTCCACATGACATTCACAACAAACTAGAACTTCTCTGTATACTCACTCCTGATTCCCTTGAAAATCAGCAACTTCATTGTGTTCACCATGTTGAATGGTGGTGGTGGAGGTGGAGGTGTGGCGAAGGTGTATGTGGTGGAGGTCGAGGTGAAGGTGGAGTGGATGGATGATGTGTTCATGGAAAACCTTGCATTATCATCTAGACAACACTTTGTGGTGAAGCCTGCACCACTCCATCGTCACTCGAAGGAGGTCTGATTAATGGACTATATTTTGGACCCGATCTTTCTCAGTCTCTAAAGAGTCTTCCACTTTGCGTAGATCCAAACATGAAGGCAATGGCATCACCTGTTTTTCACACAACAACATTTTAATCTAAGTATTCAATGATCTTAAATATTTACCTTGTGGTCCTTTGAAAAATCACCACTCTGATTTGCTATAGTTGAGTAAGGTATCAATTGCAAATTCTATAACAAATCCTCCTAGAATCTGATCAAGCCAAAGATCAATTGCCGGTGCGATCTTTCTTTTAGATGCTTCTAATCATCGTGCTAGTTCTAGAGTCCACACTATAAGACTATCAAGCTTCCACCTTCCTTGGATGTCTATCAATTTAGCCAACCATTCATACAGCTCAATGGGGAAGGTGTAGAAGAAGATATCGTGTATCTCTGTATACAAATACTTGTTCAACAACTCTTCTTTTGACAGACACAGATTCCTATTTTCTTTCGCCTTGAACTCGTGAATATTCTAATCCAACCACTTTTCAATTTCCTTCTTGGTTAGATTCCAATGATGTGACATCACACATCTCTTTCAAGAAGATCTTGGTCCTGGAAATGGAACCATTTTTTGGCTTAGGGGGTCCTAACCTAGGTTCAGAGTTAGTTGCACCAACCAAAAAATCCCTACACTACTAGCTCTTTCGGAAACAACCCGCATAGCAGGCTATAGTCTCACCCAAAGTAGTATGGGGGGATACAAGAACCAAGTTTCTACATCCAGAGACTAGTGTGATGTCTTCCAGTGACTCAAATATTCCTTCAAACATATCAATACACTCCTAGGGCACACTGCTAAAACTCCATTAAACAACCTTCAAACCTTTGCAAAGGTCTATGATTAGTCTTTCCGGACCTTTTACAGTCAATCTATCTACCTACGTGCATCCGAAATAAAACCTAAATTAGGATACACACATGTTTACTTAAGTTATTAATAAGTATCCAAGAATTCATCAGAGTCTACACGAAAATACTTAAGCATGAATTGTGTACATCATAAACATGTTTTCATGAGAATCACATAACATTAAATCAATATTTCATAAAAACACATCATTCATTAACAACAAATATCATAAATAGAAGTAAACATAAATACCCAAGAACTCTTCGGAAACTGTCTTTATTGATCTTGAATTCAAGATTACAAAATCAAAAATGCCATACACAATCAGCTGCAGGGGTCCAGACACTTAGCTACGGACTCTACCTAGGATTTTGCGCACTCAGTTGTAGATCCTTTATCCTTACCCACCTCTCTTCACTATCACTGCTTAGCCATCATCATCCAAAACATATCATGCCTTAGACTCTCTAAGACACACCTATTTATAGCCATTTTAATACAATTCCATGGTCCGCAGACCATGGGTGTATTGCAAAACTGAATTAAACTTTACATAAAACAAGGGGCTAAACCCCCTTGACTCCTACTCATCTACATGCTCTACATCCACAAATTGCGTACACTTTACAATAATTACAAACATGTATCAAAACTTGGGTTATCTTAACTCGAAAACAGACCCAGGGGACCCCATCCCAACACTGATGCATATAGATCTTCTCATGAAGTAAATAGCTCCAGTCCAGTATTTCTCATTAGGATGGTTTCCAAAAGTACAAAAGTGCAAGCTTCCAAAAGCCTTCTTCACAAAACTTCACGACTATGATCCAATCATTCTACTAAAATAAGCTTTAAAAGTATAAAAGTGCAAGATTTTAAAGTTTCTTTATAATATTGGGGACCCTTTCTTCAAAGACATGAAAGGGTTTACATAATAAAAATAAAGTACTAAATTATAAATTACATGAATGTTTTGAGGAGGTTTAAACAACTCTCCTTAAAACAAGTGATAGAATTACATAAAACAAAAATTATTTAAATGATGAGCTCTAGCATGTAACATTATTTATTCTTTCATTCATTGCTTGAGCTCATAGATATCCATCATCGGCTTGACTTCAGGAGGACGACATGTCCTTATGCACAACTTTCTTGTATACACTGCATCTGAGGGAGTAGGAAACATATGCATGGATGAGTCAGCAAGGGAGTGCAACATTACCCACTGACAGTGTGCCTTCACCAAATATCTCCAATATACTTCCCAGTCAAGTTTTGTTAGTTGTTTAATCACTTCTTATCTTGCTTTGAAAGTTTCTTTCCGGGCTATGATATTGGGGTGACTCCCAGGTAGGCATTCCTGTATCAAACTAGCATTGTGAAAATAATCATTAATGGTCTCAATGATATTAATTCCAGATCATTCGCTCTTGAAATTGTTCTTTATACCTTCTTTAGATGGATATCCCAATCGGTAAAGAGGAAACCTTTATGAGATTCCTCTGTCCTGGGAATGTCTGCTGCTCTTCCCTCTAGAGTATCTTGCCATGTAATGTACCCTCAAACATTTTCATCAATCTCATTAAATGTCATCCTTAGATCGAATGCTTGATTTATTAGAAAATCACTTTTCTTTCATATTGGATTGAAGAATGATAGCTTCTAGCAAAATGTCTCATGTTGCTTAGATAATAAATGATTGAGTTCTAATGCTTCTTTTATGAAATCCTCAATCTTAGGATTATCTTTCAATTGATCCATAGAAACTTGCAGTTGTTTTATTTGACTATAATTAACACTTGTTTCTGCTTGATACTGGAACCTCAATTGGTCAAAGCTCTACTATAACTGGGCCATCATTTGGTGGTCGACATGTTGTATCTCTTCTGCCAACTGCTGCTCTAGTTGGTGTATTCTTTCATCTTTCTCCTTTACTAGTTGTTTGTCTTCCAGTGCCTTGTCAATAGTAGCAGATCCATAAGCACCTAAAAACTATGATAGTTTAGTCAGATTATCTGGAGGGTAGTATCCTTCCATGCTAGATCCATTGATTCATTATTAGGAATTATCACTAAGGACTGTTATGTTATCCTCCCATTCCTCTGTCTTTTTATTACATCTCGATGCTTTGGAGTGTAAAAGACATTAAGAGGAGGAATTTCCTCCACTCTAAGAACAATTTTTGTTGAAGGGAAGGTCGAGATGATTTCAATCTCTTCTGTGATGATAGCTTTTCTAGTAGACCTATTAGTGATCTTTTTCTAGTGTTTTGGGGTCTGTTAAATATTGTTTCCATTTCAACACCTTTTTCCCATTGTTGTCCTCTTAGTTGTTGATCAAACTTTTGCCATGCCTCATCCAGTTGATTCTTTAAGAGGGTTTCATTTGTATGCACTTTAGTGCAAACATCTTCCACTTCTTTATCTATTGAGGCCTTTTTAGATTCCTTCTTAGTTCCCTTTTCAGGACTCTTCTCTGGGATCTTTTGTGGGCTCTTCTCTAAGTTATGCTCTGAGTCATGCTATGAGTCTTTCTCTGAACTTAAGGTCGATTTCTGCTATGAGGTTTGTTCAGAGACTTGTTCTGATTTCTTCTTTAAATTATGCTCAAAACTCTATTTTGAGCCATTTTCTGAGCTTTGGTTTGATCCTTGTTCCTTTCAAGCATTTGGTTGAGGGATTTCTAACAGATCCAAAGGGACCTTTTATAACCTTTTCCTCCTATAGTGGTGGAATTGGACTAACTCTTGTGGGTTGAATCTCAGAGTAGCCAAATGTTGCACTTATGAAAACAACTTAGCTGACTTAAACAAGTCATCAAAATCATCCTTCTCATGGCTGAACTGTCTTATTTTCACTGGAGCAGTGAAATTCTATGCAACCTTGTTGGGGTTAACATGTCTACCAAGAATGGTGGCAATATTTAAACAAGTAATGTGATTGATTTCAAGCACATCATGCTTGAAATCATGTAATGCATAGACACCACATTGGAGGGGAAATGAAGGCAAAATAAACTTTTTATATTCTTTAAGGGTCTTGGTTATCCCATCCCCTACAGTTTGGTAGGAAATTTCTCTAGCAAGCAGTTTATCTAGCACATAACATGGGAGAACATGCGAAGGTGCTATGCCTCCAAAGACTTGAACATAAGTAAACGTTTGTTCCCCAAACCACCTACCTATTCGTAAAATATCAATCTAGGCCTCATCAGATAACCTTGGGGCCCTCTTATCAAAAACAACTTGGTGAGTGGGTAGCATAATTCCTTGGAAAATTTTGTAGAAATGGGTTTGGAAATTAGATTCCCATGGGATTTTTTGATATATGTGAATGGGGGTAGAATCTCGAATTGTCCATTTCCACCCCATAGTTGGGAAACTGGAAGTGAAACAACCTACCTCCATAATGTAGGCACTCATAGAAAATGGTGGGAATGTTCTAGAGGTGACATATCGTTTTTGTCTAAATTCTTGAATTTGTAAGGCAAGGTTGTTAGAAAATATAGTGGCCCAATCCATTATAAAATAATTTATTGTCGCATCTATTAGGGGAACCCACTCAATAGTAAAAATAAAAATAAATAAATAAAATAATATATATATATCATATATATATATATATATATATATATATATATATAATATATATATATATATTAAAAATTAAAAAAATAAAAAATAAAATAAATAAAAATAAAAATGAAAAAATAATAATAATAATATTGTATCGGCATACGCAAACAATCTACACATCATAGCCATGATATAAGAGTAGGGGGCAACAAAAGGTGCTATAGGATACACACCTGATTTCTCATGTTTGTGCTTGTTTGAATTGGACCTCGATTACATAATTGGGTCTGATGGTTCCTCATTCTCTATTGCGAAAATCTTAAGGAAGGATTGATCATATACCTTATGTGGTTCTGGTAGATGATAGATTCTCTTTAGGTCTTCTGCTATGAAGGAAGAAATAATTGTTTGCCTTGAATTTTGGAATGCTATGTCAACAACGTTAACATTATCTATTATCCATTTTACCATATCGATGTATGGTAAAATCTTAGGTCTAGAAGAAATTTTGTGTAGGAAAGAACTTGCACCTTCAAAGTGAGAGGCTTTTGAAGAGGTAGTGGCATATGTTGTTGCTTTACTCTAAATTATCCTTAGTCCCTCACTCTCCAAAAACTATTACATGGTTTCCCATGAGGAAGTACCACCATCGATAGTGCATGTTGTATCTAAGAATAATGGAGCCATTTTTGTTACATTAGATGTAGAAGATTGTATGGCTTTGTTGGGTTTCTTTCCTTTCTTAGACTTGTTCATCCTATTACACAATTTTCTCTCGAGAAAAACATACAAATTGAGAATACAGATAAATGAAGAGCAATAGTAGTTAAACGCACTAGAATTCAATCACATAAGGCTTTAAAATCATGGAAAGGGAAGCTTAAATGCAAATCAATCCAAACGGGCCATTTAATATCCTTGGGATTTGAAATTATAAATACTGTTAGAATCCTTCAATAACCAAAATCATGGCTTCACGTGGTTATTTATGATTCATTAATATATTGCATCGCAAAACCTATGCAAACAGTAAATAAAGCTATCTTAAAGTACCCCACCAATATCCGATAGCAATATCACTGTGTCGGTTTATTATGTATGAGAGATGTGCGATTGTGATAATCACATTATCACAATATCGTAATCGATAGTATCAAGGGTAGCAGAGAATGGATATGGCCGAAATATTTTAAGCGATTGTGATTTTGTGAGAAGTGACGTGGAATTGTAGCAGGCCCATTGGTTTATTATTTCGCAAGACTTTCATTTTTCAGCTTTATCTTTATGATTTTCCTTACGCTCCTTTAAGAAATAACTTTATCACAATCGAAGAAATTGGGAATGATACAAGCGGGGAGCATGTTGATACCCTTGCAATTTATCCAGAAGCAATATTTTTAAAGAGTGTGTTTTATTGTTTTGCCTGGTCCGATGGCTTATCGCATTTCACAATTGGGATGTTCCTCGGTATTATGATATATCAATTTGGTTATAAGATTGTGATATGGAGAATTTCTGCAGAAAAAGGAATATCATTAATACTTAATCTTTTTTAAAGGAATAGACATGTTTTGGTTCCAAGGGGCTATCTTTTATCGCAATCGTAAGCTTTTGAAAGCGTCAATAAAACTCCGTTTCTTTGAAACTTTTCTATATGTGATATTGTAGGATTTTCTTTCAAATTAAGCCTTATTCAAGTCATTTAAGATTTTATGAGGATTTGTTTATTAAAAATTCAAATTTCTTCTTAAGAAAAACCCTACACTAAACTATATTCCTATGTATTTCAATTTTTTAAGGGTCCCTAGTTATTTATACAATAATATCCTAAGTTACTTATGTAAAATAAATGGTCAGTTGTTGCACAACGCAAATTTTGGCGATTTCATTGGAAGAACCAGTTGGCTCTAATAATAGTGAAATTTCTAAAACTTTTCTAAGTAAAAATAATTCAGCAAAGTAAAATATTTTTCAAAATATTTCGATAAGTAGAATTACTGTGAACATAAGAAAATCATTTAATTATAATTCATTTATATCCTCTTATAGATGAAAATCTTTTTTATCTATATCAATCATTAATTAGTTGTAAAGATAAAGTAGGGGCCTTTTACAACTTAGCATTTTTAATATACTCATTTGTCACAGGTAGAGTCACTACTACCAGTAGGGGTTCATAACCTCGATAGGGTTACCTTTTAACCATAAATGATTTAGAACCCATCCACATAAGCATTCAGTCTTTAGATATAATTTCAAAAGTATATATATTTCATTTTTTCTTTCTTTCTTTATTTATTTTTATTTTAACAAATTTGTATTACCTAAAAGCCATTGTCTTGGTTTGGTGAGTAGAAAGTGATAATGCCATTCACTGGTTGTAATTGAACTAAAGAAGTTAGCTCATGATGAGACCCCTTGTCTTAAGATTAAAATAATCATAAGCCATTACCCTAGTTTGGTATTTAGTCTTGGTAATGTCAGTCTATTATTTCCCTATGAACATGGTAAGTAGGCTTGTGATGAGACCACTTATCTTTGAAGGTTAATATATTTATGAATTACACTCTAAAAATAGTAAATTTAATGGACGGGGAGAATCATTGACTCCTTAAGTGTTTTTGATGATAATTTTAGAGTTAGAGATGCTTAGTTGTAAATAGTCGTTACTTTGTTAAAGATAACCTTTGTTGACTAATAATAGAATAAAGGGATTTTATAAAGTTGAGGTTTTCAAAGAATTGATAACTTCAATGGAAACAATAATTTTAAGGTTTTATGACACTTAGCTAATTTTCAAATGTTGTGATCATTTCTCTGAGGATTTCTACCTTCAGAATGAAAGATCAAAAATATTTGAAGAGATGCTATTTTCAAAGACAAAAATTATGCTATTTAACATTATTTTCCTAATAAAACACAAACATTAAATGCAATAATGTTACAGTAGAAGATGTAATCTTCTAAGAATTTTTTTTTTTCAAAATAAGCACATTAACAGGAATAGAATCTCTCTTTCATGATAAATCTTGCAATATGAACATTGATGGGCCTACTTGTTCAACAATTTGAAATGGTGCAAGCCACATTTTCTAGAATTTAGTATGCTTTCCTTTTTCCTCATCTTCCTTGTCCCATTTAAGGACAAGATCCCAAATTTGAAAATATTTTGTGGAAACAGAACTTGCATCAGAAGATTTGACTAGCTATTGATGGTGAGTATGTGTAAGTTTGGCTTTCTCCCTTTCTTCTTCTAGTTTAAGAATTTGAGATTGTCTTAGTTGTAAAGAAGAAGAATGTGATTCTTCAATAAATTGGACTAGGGCTAATGAGGGAAGGGATAAATTTGAATGGATCATAGGTTCTTTCCCATATACTAGATTGATTGGAGAAGTGCCTATTGAGGCCTTATGGGTTATTCAATCTGCCCATAGAGAAAATATCAAAGATTTATGCCAATTCTTTTGGCTCTGATCAACAGTTATTTCAATAATCCTTATGAGATTCTTGTTGGTTGATTATGCTAAACCATTTCCTTGAGGGTAGTAGTTAGGAGAGTACTTAAGATTAAAACCACTATTAAGAGAAAATTTAGTCATATTATTTCCTGAAAGGTGAGATGCATTATCAAACATAAGTGTAGTTGGTAAGCCAAATATAGTAATAATGAATTGATCAATGAATTCAATAATATCATCATAATTGGCTACCTTTAGTGTAATTACTTCCACCCACTTAGTAAAATAGTATGTAGTTGTAAGGATATACTTATGTTGCTTTGAGGAATGAGGAGCAATCTCATCTATGATATCCAATCCTCATTGTTCAAAATATTGTTCAATGTTGACTAGTTGAAGAGGTAAGGCAAGTTTCCTTTGCCTCCCAACAATAGTTTGACATATTTTTTATTTTCTTACATATTCATGGGTATCCTTGAACAAAGTTGGCCAATAGTACCCAACATGTAGGATCTTATGTGCAGTAGTATCTCCTATAAAATGTCCACCACCTGGTCCATCATGGAGTTCTTGCAAAACCTCTATGCTTCAACATTTTCAAGGCATCTTAGAAATACAGAATCATAATTTATCTTGAAAAACACATCATCAATGGTTCCATATTGATTTGCCTTCAATCTTAAATCCCTTTTCCTTTTTTGATTGAGTTTATGAGGAGCATATCTATTTTTCAAATAGAAAATGGGATCAACATATTGAGACTCTAAATCGTTTAGGCTTACCTCTGATATGTGTATAGTATTACCTGAGTCGTCATCTGTTGGTAGGTTGGAAGCTCCTACAATCAATCTGTAAAAACCTTATCCCTTGAAAATTTTGGCTGGTTTAATGTCAATATCATATTCTTGTAGAGTTGTTACCCAATGTTCCCCTTTTTCTCCTACTTCCATTTGCATAAGTAATTGTCTCACTGTTGAGAATGGGACTATTATTTTAGTATGGGGTTTCAGGAGAAAATGCCTAAAGTGCTTTCAAAATTTTAAAATAGTAAAACATTTCTTTTCCACCTATGAATAATTTAGTTCAACACCTTGAAAAATTGAACTAAAGAAACAGATGGGTGCTTCAATTTGTTGATCAATAAGTTGTGTTAAAACAACAACATAAGATGTTTCAAAAGTGAATGTATACAAGATGAAATAATTAGAAAAAATAGGAGTTGTTAAAGAGGGAGCATTCATAATGGCTTGTTTGATTAAATCAAAAGCTTCTCTTTCGTTATGCCCCCACTTAAAGATTGAATTTTTGTAATCATAGTTTGTAATGGTAAAACAATTTGGGAAAAGTTAGGGACAAATATTTTAACAAAATTTATCTGACCTAGAAAAGGTTGCATAGATTTCTTTATTATGAGGTAAAGAAATTTTAGGGATCTCTTTTATTCTGTCTGGATCAATACCAATGCCCTGTTTGGATACAATAAACCTTGGAAGCTTACCTTAATTTAGAGAAACATAGGACTTCTTTGGATTTAATGAAATTCCATATTTTTTGTAACGTTCAAAGATTTGCTTTAAGTCATGTAAATTGTTATTTCTCTTCTTGGAATAAATAGTTATATCATCCAAATAAATGACAACAATTTTGTTTATCATACCTTTGAAGGCTATATCCATGTATCTTTGGAAAGTTGCCCCTACATTAATTAAACCAAAAGGAATTTTCTGATAGGCATAGGTTCCCTATTTTGTCATGAATATAGTCTTTAATCTATCATATGGATGAACTAGGATTTGGTTATATCCTAAAAATCCATCAAGAAAATACATTAGTTCTGAACGAGCTACTGATTGCAGTATTCCTCCATAGTCGATAATGGGAAATTCTCCTTCTAACAAGCTTTGTTGAGATTTCTAAAGTCTATATAGATGTATATGTCACCATTCTTCCTCTTAATGGGTACTAAGTTTGAAACCCATTTCGAATGCTTAACACGAAAGATAATCTTGGCTTTAAAGAGTTTATTCAGCACAGACTTGATTTGACTTTCTAAATTGGGATGAATTTTCCTTAATTTATGTTGTACAAGTTTTTCATTCAATATAATGGGAATGGTGTGTTGTATGATGGAGGTATCATATATTTTGAGATCATCATAGTTCCAAGAAAAGACACCTTTATACCTTTTTAACAAATTAATAAAGGCTGATATCTCATCAGGAAAGAGACCAAGTCCTAGATTGATGTTTTTAGGTTTGATAGCAGTTCCAAGGTTTACCAGTTCAAACCTTAAGGTTGAACTTTTGAGTTTAGAATTAGTAACCTTCTTAAATATCTCCTTAAAATCATAAAAATCCTCACGTTTTACCACATATTTAGGTATGGGATACTCATTGAACTTCTATTTTAACTGATTATCATGCTCACTCTCATCAATTATCTGATCGCCATATGACCCTTCAGATGTGAAAAAGCTTATGATATCCTCATCAACATTAAAGACTCACGAATTGGTGACATTATCGGGAATAGATGGTCGAAAAATTAATTCTATGGAAAACCTATTTGGAGTGTAATCCTTTGATGGTATAATCTTGGATGCTATATTAGCCAAAAGGTTAGCACTTGCATTTTGAAGTCTAGAGATAGGAGAGATGTTGAATTGCAATAAAATGAAGTAAGATCTTGGACTAATGATTGGTAATGTTTTAAATCTCTAGACAGAGAATGAGTGGTGTTTCTTACATGTTTGATAAAAAATTCTAAATCTCCACAAACTTGAAGATATTTGATATCAAAGCCTATTTATTTATACAAACCTTGAATCAATGTCTCATACTTAGCGGTATTATTTGCGCATTCAAATTATAACCTACACACTAGCATGGTTTTTTCTCCTTCTGCACTAATTAATATACAACCGACTCCTACACCATCATTGGATTTAGATCCATCAAAATATAATTTCCAAAACAAAGTTTTAACTAATGGTTTATCTACAAGATTTATACATCTGGAAGAATCTGTTTGAGAAAAATTCTTAATCTAGGAAGTAAAAGAGTTATCCAAAAAAGGTGACTTATGTGCATTGAAATTTCCTTAAAATGACTCAGTAGAGTAGTCTCCAATGATATTGTTGTTAAAATCTATTGGCTCATTTTCATATTCGAAATTAGTTACTATGTGCTTCAAATGCTTTTCTTGGTCAATTCTGATATGATTTGGCTTCCCATTGTAAGGGAGCCACATGTGAGACCAATTCGTTGCAAAATAGTCGTGGATATTCTCAGACCATCCTCTACTAAGAATTAAACCATAGAACTCAAGAATATAAACAACTAATATATCCAATTCTTGATAAAGTTTTGGATTAGAAGAGAGTCTAATGATTACTGAATTCATTTTTCCTAAGACCTCAAATTTTTTCTATCAAGTTGTATAATTTGAACAACAAACGTTTGGGGTGAACCATTTAAGTTAGTACAGACTATTCTTGGCATAATGTTTGAAGAGGCCCCTCAATCTATTAAGTAGTTGTGCATATTTTTATTGAATATTTCATAAGTCAAGAGGAAAGGGGGAGTATGTGAATTGAATTTGCCACCAATTAAGATAACATCAATAGGATCAACCTTATTTGATGAATCATTGGGAATTTTACCCATTCCTCCGGAAGCTTTAGATAGGAAAACATCAAGAAGAGGAGAAGCAGGAACTACATTCAATTCTTTCAACAATAGCTTATGTTGATGTTTCAGCATACTGAGGTCATGAAGAGAGATATTCACTCTAGTTTTCTTCATGTCCTCCACTATGTTATAATCCATGGTATTAGTCACTACCAAGGTTTTAGACGAAGACAGAGGATTAGATGAGGATGGCGTTGGTTGAGGGTATTTAGGAGAATATTTTTTATTAGCCACGTTTTCCTTGGTAGTAGAGGTTGGGGGCTTTTTCTTTTGATTTAATTGTGTTGAATGAGTAGGACCCTTACTCCTAGTGCTAACAGGTAGAGATTCTTGTTCTTCTTCATTATCAGAAACAGGGAGGATGAAATCCCACATTCCATGTACTTCAACTAACTCTTCATCAGTCTATGCAATTTCTCCTTCATCTTCATCGAAATCAAATTCAACATTGGATATTTTGTTTGGTGGTTGAGGATCAGATGCTTGATTCCTCAGGAAGGATCTAAAATATTTCTTAGGAGAGGATTCAACTACTTGTTTCTTAATCTCTACCATTTCATCTAACATGGTTTTAAGGAATTTTTGTAGGCCTTCATGATCAAAAGGATCCTTAGGGGATTTCTTCTTTGATTCATCCTTAAATGTAACCTTTTTTGTTTTCCTATCTTCCTGGGTTGTCTTCTTTTCTAATGCAACTAATCTCTTTTCTACAAACAAGGATTCTTTCATGTCTTATACCAAAGTAGCCTTATTGGCTCTATCTACAAAAAATTCTATATTAGAAGGAAGATAAGAAATATACCACTTCATCTAGATATCAACAACAGGGCGTGATATGCGTGGGATTTTGTTTCGAAATTTATTGAATCTGTAATTGAAATATTTGATCTTTTCACTTGATTTAGCTTTTAAATTAGAAATATCATTGATAAGGGATATGATTATGTGATCATCACAAAATTTGGCTAAAAATTTCTCTTCAAACATGTCCCAATTAGTAATAGATTCTGGTGGTAATGAAAAATACCATGAGCCCATTCATCCTTGGAGGGTGTAGGGAAATAATCTTACTACATAATATTCTTCACCCACTCCATTGATATTAATAACTAACATATAATTATGGATATGCTCTTCATAAGGCAATCCATCATCAAGATTAAGTTTTGGAAGCGATATTTTAGGATGCTTAGGTAGATCATGGAGGGGTGGTGCCATTTTCAGAGCTTGAGGATTCACCCATGGCCTGACTTGTGGTGGTTGTTGACTTGCCATTATTGGAGTTTGAGGGGAAGTGGATATTGAGGGAGTTTGTGTGGAAGAATACGTAGGTTGTGTAGTTGGACTAAATGAACTAGCACTAGTACCTTGAGAAGAATAAAAATTAAGAGGTATGAATGAAGGGAATGTAGGCGTTTGTGGAGGGGAATTTGTTAAAACCCTCACTAGTTGATGTCTGCAATTCAAATTTCTTAGTCTTCTTTTTGAAAGAAGGAAAAGGAAATTCAAATGGAGGGACTTACGATTTTCGCTTTGAGAATGAGTTAGAATCTGATTGGGATGGAAAATTGAAGTGACACTTCCTTCAGATGTTTCAGATGGCATAATATTTTCAGCCAAAATAAATATTTCCTCTAAGTTATTTATGAAAGTCTGGACCTCAGGTGCTTCAGGATTGTAATATGAAGAAGGTTCTTTAGGAATTCTACTAGGAGATTTCAAAGGTGACTACTCAACTTTTGATCTAGAAATAGGAGTTTTAGAGGAGGATCTAGAAGTTGGAGGTGATATTGAGGGGGAGTGACTCTTGGAATGCCTTGCTAATTTAGATTGAGCTCTCTTTGCCATTCATAGTCTTGTCCCTCCTTCTAGCACCAAATGTTGAAGCTTCAGAAATCGCTGCAACAACATGGGGGAAACTACCTGGTCGGGCACTTGAATATCTTCCCTTATCCGTTTGGATTAGTGGCTCCGACTGGATATAACAGGACCATTTTCCTAATAAAAAATGTGATAGGGTGGATATGATATTTATTACCAAAAACTAAGTGATAGATGGGGTGGTTTTCAACTAAAATACATATATATTTAACCTATCTATATATTACCCAAGATTATACTTATACTTGTGCGATCTATAATGTTTATCTTTAGTGCATGACAATGAGGATTAATAAAACATTAATAGAAACGAAAAGCCTTCGAAATAGTTATTTTGATTAAATAGTTAATCAAAATAAATGATAAACATATATCACATCAAATATTGTTTAAACACTTTATTATCAATGTATTGAATATAATAGTCCAAGCATGTTCAAATATGAAGGAATACATAATTGCATGAAAGAAAGTACATATGAAAAACAATATAAAGAAAAATGGATATCAATTCGTAAAACAAATCAATACACAATGATAGAAGTACCTAATGCATATAGATCTACTCATGAAGTAAATAGCTCCAATCCATTCTTTTTCAATAGGATCATTTCCAAAAGCACAAAAGTGAAAGCTTCCAAAAGCCTTCTTCACAAAACTTCTAGACTCTAATCCAATCATTCTACTAAGATAAGCTTTTAAAGTACAAAAGTGCAAGATTTTAAAGTTCTTATTTATAAAATTGGGCACCCTCTCTTCAAACACATGAAAAGGTTTATATAATAAAAATAAAGTACTAAAATAGAAATTACATGAAAGTTCTGAGGAGGTTTAAACAACTCTCCTTAAAACAAGTGACAAAATTACATAAAACAAAAAATATTGAAATGGTGAGCTCCAACATGTAACATTGTCTATTCCTTCATTCATTTCCTAAGCCCATAGATATCCATCATCGCCTTGACTTCAGGAGGCTGACCTATCCTTATGCGCAATTGTCTTGTATACACTGCATCCGAGAGAGTAGGAAGCATATGCATGGATGAGTCAGTGGGGTAACACAACATTACCCACAGACTCTGTACCTTCACCAGATATCTCCAATATACTTCCCAGTCAGGTTTTTTTAGCTACTTAATCGCCTTTTCTCTTGCTTTGAAAGTTTCCCTCCAATGTGTTTCTAGGGCACTGATATTGGGGTGACTCCCAAGTGGGCATTCTTATATCAAACTAGTGCTTTGAAAATAATCATTGATGGTCTCAATGATATTATTTACAGCATGCGTCATTCTTGAAACTACTATTTCTACCTGATTTAGCTAGATATCCTAATCGGTAAAGAGGATGTCTTTATGAGATTCCTCTCTCCTAGGAAGGTCTTCTTCTCTACCCTATGGAGTATCCTGATGTAATGTACCCTGAAATCTTTTCATCAATCTCATTAAATGTGGTCCTCAGATCGAATACTTGATTTATCAGTAAATCACTTTGCTTGCACATTGGATTGATGACTGATAGCTTCTGACAAAATGTCACATTTTTCTTGGATAATAAAGAATTGAGTTCTAATGCTTATTTTATGAAATCCCCAATATTAGGATTATCTTTCAATTGATCCATAGAAAACTACATCTATTGTATTTGACTATCTTTGGAACTTATTTCTTCTTGATACTGAAGCATCAATTGGTCAAATATTTGTTGTAATTGGGCCATTTATGTCTATATTTGGTGTTGGGCAATATGTTCTCTTCTGCCAACTTCTACTCTAGATGTTGTATTATTTCATCTTTCTCCTTTACTAGTTGTTCGACTTGCACTACCTTGTCAATAGTAGCATATGCATAAGCACCTACAAACTATGATAGTTTGGTCAGATTGTTCAAAGGATCCATGGGCATATCCTTCCACACTACATCCATTGGTTCATTATCAGGAATTATCATTAAGGACAGCTTTGTTCTCCTCATTTTCCTTTATCTTTTTACTAAAACTTGATGCTTTGGATTGTAAAAGAAATCAAGAGGGGCAATTTCCTCCACTCTGAGAACAATTTCTATTGAAGGGAAGGCCAAGATGATTTCAATCTCTTCGATGGTGACATATTTCTCAGTAACCCTATCATTGAACGAGATTTGTCCAGTTTTTTTGGGTGTGTTGAATGTTGTTTCCATTTCGACACCTTTTTCCCTTTGCTATCCTCTTAGTTGTTGATCAAACTATTGCCATGCCTCGTCTAGTTGATTGTTTAAGGGGGTTTCATTTGTATGCACTTTAGTGGAAACTTCTTCCACTTCTCTCTCTATTGAGGCCTTTTCAAATTCCTTCTTAGTGTCCTTTTCAAGACTCTTCTCTGGGCTATTTTGCGGGCTCTTCTCTGGGCTCTTCTCTGACTTATGATTTGAATCATGTTATGAGTCTTACTCTGAACTTTGGGCTGAATTTTTCTCTAAGGTTTGTTCAAAACCTTGTTCTGGTTTCTTCTTTGAATCATTCTCAGAACTACGTTATGAGCCCTTTTTAAATATTTGGCTTGAGCTCTATTCCTTTTGAGCATTTGGTTGAGGGATTTATAATAGATCCAAAGGGACCTTTTGTAACATTTTCCTACTGTACTAGTGGAAACAAGCTAACTCTCGTGGGTCAAATCTCAAACTAGCGAAATGTTCCACTTGTAAAAAAAGATCAATTGACTCAAACAAGTCATGAAAATCATCCTCCTCATGGCTAAACTATCTTATTTTCACTGAAGCAATGAAATTCTCTGCAACCTTATTGGGTTAAAACTGACTACCAGGGATGGTGGAAAGAAAACAAGTAATGTGATCGATTTCAAGCACAACATGCTTGAAATCATGCAATTCATAGACACTAAATTGGAGGGGAAAGGAAGGCCAAAGAGAATTTCCAGATTCCTTAAGGGTCTTGGTTATCGCATCCCCTATAGTTTGGTAAGCAATTTCTCTAGCAATAAAATTATCTGGCACATACCATGGGAGAACATGGGGAGGTGCTATGCTTTCAAAGACTCAGACATAAGTAAACAGTTCTTTCCCAAACGACTACCTGTTGGCAAAATTTCAATCTTTGCCTCATCAAATAACCTTGGGGCCCTCTTGTCAAAAATAGCTTGGTGGATGGGTAGCATAATTCCTTGCTAGATTTTGTAGAAATGGGTATGGAAATTGGATTCCCATACGATTTTTTGATATATGTGAATTGGGGTAGGGTCTTGAATACTCCATTTACACCCCATAGTTGCGAAACCGGAAGTGAAATAGTATGCATCCATAATGTGGGCACTCATAAAAAATAGTGGGACTGTTCTAGAGGTGACACGTTGTTTTTGTCTATATTCCTGAATTTGTAAGGAAATTTTTTTACACAAGATAGTGCCCCAATCCATTATAAAATAATTTATTGCTACATATATTAGAGGAACCCACTCAAGAAAAAACATGGTTGTATCGACATATCCGAACAATCTACACATCATAAATGTGATAAAAGAGTAGGGAGAAGTGAGAGGTGCTATAGGATACGTACCCAATTTCTCATTCTTGTGCTTGTTTGAATTAGATCTCCATTGCCTAATTGGGTTTGATGGTTCCTCATTCTCTGCCTCAAAATTCTTGAGGAAGGATTTATCATATACCTTCTGTGGGTATGGTATATGATACATTCTCTTCAAGTCTTCTGTTGTGAAGGGACCAATAATTGTTTTCCTTGAAGTTTGGAATGCCCTATCGACAATGTTAACATTGTCTATTATCCATTTTACCATTTTGGTATCTGGTAAAATCTTAAGTATAGCAACAATTCTGTGTAGGAAAGAACTTGAAACTTGAAAGTGAGAGGCTTCATAAGCGGTAGTGGCGTCTGTTGTTGCTTTACTCTGAATTATCCTTCGACCCTCTCTCTACAACAACTGGTACATGGTTTCCCATGAGGAAGTACAAATTTCGATAGTGCATGTTGTATCTGATAATAATGGAGACATTTCTGTTACATCAGATGTAGAATATTGTGTGGCTTCACTTGGTTTCTTTCCTTTCTCAGACTTAGTCATCTTGTTATGCAATTTTCTCTCTAGCAAAACTTGCAAATTGAGAATACAGAGAAATGAAGAGCAATATGAGTTAAACCCAAAAACATTCAATCACACAAGTCTTTCAAATGATGGAAAGGGAAGTTTAAATGCAAATAAATCCAAACATGCCATCAAATATCCTTGGGCTTTGAAATCATAAATACCATTAGAATCCTTTAATACTTGAAATCATGGCTTCATGTCGTTATTTATCATTCATTAATATATCACATCACAAAACCTCTTGAAACGGTAAATAAAGCTATGGTCAAGTACCCTGTTGATATGCCATAGCGATATCACTGTATCAGCTTATTAAGTATGATAGATGTTTGATTGCAATAATCGCATTATCACAATATCGTAATCGACAGTTTCGGGAGTAGCGGAGAATGGATATGGCTGAAATATTTTAAGCAATTGTGATTTTGTGAGAAGTGAAGTGGCATTGTAGTGGGCCCATGGGTTTATTATTAAGTGCTACTTTCGTTTTTTAGCTTTAGCTTTATTATTTTCCTTAGGTGCGTTCTTTAAGAGATAACTTTATCGCAGTTGAGGGAATTGGGAATGATACAAGCGGGGAGCATGTTGATACCCTTTGTAACAGCCTCGAAATAACAACACATAATTAATTAGATTAATCAAGCAATTTATAATCAACAAGCAATTTATCAACTAGTTAACATTAAATTACTAAAATATGAGTAAAGAGAGACAAGTTACCTGTGAAACGCTAGTTGAATGCTAGTGCAATTCTGCTACCTGGAACAAAGTCTTGGGGATGACTCTCCACCCAACCGTAGGCTCAATTGCACAAAATCTTGCTACATCTAGCCACCCCCAAGCCCTCAATCAACGTGCTACTGCCAGGGTATCCTTGTCTTATAACACTATTCTCCTAAGAGAATGGATGATGAATCATGGAATGATGGAACGCTAGAATGCCTCTCATCTTCCTCATCATCTACTAAATTTAGCAAACATTGGAAGGGGAACCACATGCACACACTCCATGTGTCCACATGCAACTTTATTGCTTTCTTGTTTTATTTCTTTTGTTTTTACTTTTTGATACCTTTACTGATTTTTACTATTTTCTTGTTTTATTTCTATTTATATTTATTTAGATCTTTAGTAATTATTATTTTTATTATTTATTATTTATTATTAAGGGACATTACACCCTTGCGATTCATTGGGACACGATATTTTTAAAGAGTGTGTTTTATTGTTTTATTGGGGCCGCTGACTTATCGTATTTCACAATTTGGATGTTCCTCGGTCTTATGATATATCGCTTTTGTTATAATATTGTGATGTGGAGAATTTCTGTCGAAAAAGGAATATCATTAATACTTAATATTTTTTAAAGCAATATATATGTTTTGGTTCCTGGGGGCTATCTTTTATCGCAATCGTAAGTTTTTGAAAGGGTAAGTAAAACTTTTTTCTTTGAAACTATGCGATGTGCGATATTGTTAGATTTTCTTTGAAAGTAAGCCTTATTCAAGTCATTTAAATTTTTATGAGGATTTATTTTATTAAAAAATCAAATTTATTCTTAACAAAATCCCTACACTAAAATATATTCCTATGTTTTTCAATTTTTTAAGGTTCCCTATTTATTTATACAATAATATACTAAGTTATTTATGTAAAATAAATGGGGGGGTTTTTACATATCACAACAATACCATTATTAGTCAAGGTGACAACGCCATTTCCTATTTCAGTGAAAAAATAAACGAGAATGAGAAGAAACATTATACCTATGATAACAAATTCCATGCAATGATTCAATTTTTTTGAAAGTGGAGGAATTACCTTATGCCCAAAGAATTTATTCTATACACTAACAGTCATGCACTATAGTTCGTAACCCAGTTGGAGAAGTTGAACTAGGGACATGTCAAATGCTTTGAATACTAATTAGGAGCTCAAGACCAAGTGTCGAAAATACTCAATTTTGAAAGTGCTCAGAACTCGTTCGAACTTGAACGACCGGATATGTCTCATCTTCCTAATTCTGGCGTTGCGAACAGTTTGAAAAATGGTCTCCGTATGCAGAAGTTATGCCAAAAAGGAGAATTTCCCCATAACACTAAAATTTTGAATTTTTTCCCAAACAAAATTAAAATAAAATATTCCTTATGGGAGCCAATGAAATGCTGGCCACCACGTGGCCCAAGATGACATCAGCTCACGTTATTGCGTATTTAAAAATCGTTTGAGCTTCCAATGGATTCGACCATGAAACCTCAATTATGATAACACTCCATTTTACTATCCAAACAGGGCAGTAGACCTCAAAACGTAAGGGGAACAAACTCTATATAACTTTTGATATTAGTTTGGGCGGGGCCCGAAGGCGGCTAGCCCCTTAGGGCCAGCCCCCACTCATGGAACCTTGGCCCGAAAAACCCATGGGCTTAAGTCCTTAGACCATGCAGGTAATGTGCAACGATTAGTGCTTATTAACGAGAAGAGGTCACATTGCGGATTTCTGGAGTTAACACGTAGTTTGTCTGCCTGTCTACAAACCGTTCTGTGTGGAATCCAAGGGCTAACTACCCGTCAATCCAATCTAGTCACATGCGCAATAAAGACCAATAGTTCAAACCAGCGGTCAGGTCAAGATTTGGTGGCATTTTTGGTGGAGGCATAGAGCTTGGTGGTCCCGCCATATTTGGTGGGTCTAACTAGCCTTCCAACTTTAGTTAACTGGAGTCATTTTAGGGAAAACTAGTAGTTCAATGAATGAGCCATAACTTTGGCTAGGAAAGTCTTTTTTGGATGATTTTTTTTATTTTTTTTATTTTGGGTCTCTTTGACCTTCTAAATCCATTGACATAGGTTTCATAGCCATCTGAGGTCATTTGCAGGTGATTTTGCATCGAGAAAATTCTAGGAGTCACTAGGGCCATATCAGTTTGGGAGCTACATTGGGATATGTGCAGCCATTGAATGTGAAACGAAGGTCATTTATGAGGGAATTCCATTTTATGAATCCATTTCTACATATTTTTTTGCCTGTTGAGGCATTCTTCTCATTGTTTAGCTTCAGGGAAGCTTTTAGGGCCACTAGGGCCATTTTAGTGATTGAGTTGTGCTAGGCTAGGTCCATCTATTTGAGGTGAAACAAATCCTATTTCTACTACAAGAAACCTTTTGAATCCAATGAAGGTGTTTTAAGAAGGATTTGGAGACTTCTAAAGGCCGAGACACTGAAGAGAAGTTCCAAGCAGCCCAAAGAAAACCATAGGAGAAGGCCTAGATCGAGGATGCAGTGCTCATTTTGAGCAAATGAATAGCCATTTTTTTATGTCAAATACATGTTGGAGACATTAGCAGAGGTTTCAGAGACATTTGAAGCATTATGAAGTAGTTTTTTCCATTAAGAAGCTCAGGGAAACTTAGTGAACCTATTGAAGGAATCAAGTGTAAGGGAGCCTAGATCTGCCTGCACAAAGAGGAAAACCATGATAGGGATGTATATGGTTTTTCTAAACCCATAGGTTTAATTAGTAGCCTTTTGGAGTTGAGGGTGGAACTTGTAAAAGAATTCAAGCCATAATCCCAAAGAGCCAAGTCTAGTTGACTAGAGCTCACACGAGACATAGCCCATGGGATTGGGGTGAACTCCTTATTAAATTTGCTATTATGTATGATGTTTATTTACTACCTTATATGTCTAATATATATGTTTAATATGAACTTAAACGAATCAAGTTAAAACACATAAACAGAAGAAAAGACATACACCTATTTCAAGATAAAATTTCGCATAACATCAAGTTCAAGCAAGGTCTTTTTTTAATTGAATCTTTAGAGGTGACATATCCAGTAAATGCCCCTATAGTCTATGTCTGTATTAGAAATAATAAGCTCACATATTTGCAGATTTAAAGTTGGAGTATTTGTGCACTCATTTACATAAATGAAAATGGCTACCTTGCACCCTTTTCAAGTACATTCCATTTTCAGATCAAATACATGCAACACTTTTCTTTTATTTTAAAGTATATTAGTGGGAATGTTAATAAAGTTGCATATTCTTTGAGTAGGAGATGTTGGTTTTTCAATAACTTCAAATCAATGCTTTGGTATTTGAACACCTCTAAGAGATCTATAAGGAGGATTCAAAATTCAAAGAAATTTATGAAGCCTATGAAAATCCCATAATCAAGGACCAAATTCCTTAACTTCAAAACATGATTTAGGAAGAGTTTATATTCAAGGGAAGTAAGTTATACATTCCAAATAGATTGGTGAGAGAAAATTTGTTGAAGGAAAAACACTTTGATGGATTAGTGGGTCATTTTGGCCATGATAAAATATATGCTCTATTGAGTTTTTTATTTTTTTTTGGCTAGGTATGAGGACTGATGTCAAGAATTTTGAGGATAAATGTATAATTTTACAATATGTGAGGGCAAAATAATAGAATGTTTGGTTATATTATCCGCTACCCACACCAAATACGCCATGGGAAGCCATTAGCATGAATTTTGTTTTTCGATTTCCGAAAACGTAGATGAAGAATGACTTAATTTTTGTAGTAGTGGATAAATTCTCCATGATGGTACACTTTATACCATTTCAGAAAACAAACGATGACACTGACAAAGAAACTTTATTTTTTAGGGAATTTGTGAGATTACATCTGCTTCCTAGAAGTATAGTCATAGACCAAGGCACAAAATTTGGTGGGCACTTGTAGAGAAATTTGTGGAATAAGTTTGGAAAAAGGCTTCAATATAGCTCAACCTATCATTCGCAAATGAATGGGAAAATTGTAGTAGTTAACAGGAGTTTTGGAAATTTATTGAGATGCTTTGGAAATGAGCACAACAAGTAGCAAGATCAAGTCTACCATAAGTTAAATTTGCCTACAATGATTCTCCTAATAGGAGAATAGGAAAAATCCCATTTCAAATTGTTTATGGAATGCACTCGAGAGGCATCGTTGAGCTTAGAAATTTAGGAAAAGAAGAAATTTGAAGTACTGATGGTGAGGAATTTGTTACAACCATGAAAACAGTACATGAACATGTTAAAGAACAAGTACATGAAAGTAGCCAAAAACATAAGAAAAAAGTATACCTTAAGAAAAGAGAAGTCAATTTTGAAGTGGGGGAACTAGTTTTGGCACACTTAAGAAAAGCGAGATTTACAAAACATGAGTTCAATAAGTCAAAACTAAAGAACATTGGCCCCATAAAAATATTGAGGAATTTATTAGCGAATTCTTATGAAGTTGAGCTACCTTCTCATATAGGTATCTCTCTCGTCTTTAATGTAGCATACCTCTACTCCAACCAGGAACCTGAAGATGAGAAGTGGAATAAGAAAGGGTGGACTCTATGGGAGGCCCAACTACCTACAACCTCGAACTCATTATTGTAAAATATCCTTGATCAATGAATTTTTAGAAGAATTAAGAAGGAAAACAGATATAAGTATTTAGTCACATGGAAGGGTCTTCCAGATGAAGTTGCAGCCTAGATGAGTGCTATTGAGATCCATAAACATGACATAATTATTGAAGGTCACATGGACACAAGTCCATGAAACATTTTTATTGTGCGAGTATGATGTAGGATCATTGAGACAACCAATCCCTATTTCCACATGTTTATTTTCTTTCTTTATTTTTTAGATTTGTAGTTATAATATGCAAGAAGAATTTGTATTGTTAAGGTTGTTCCCCTAAGTTGTCCTTGTGGGATACATGCACCCATTTTGTTTAATTAGGTGGCATTCAACCTTCTAGAATAGAGACATTGTTTGAATCTCCAAATTATATTTTTTATAGCTCCATATAGCCATCAAGGTATTTTCCCAAAAAAGAAAAAGAATGAGAGACATATAAAAAGAGATGGAGATTCGATGTTCAGGGCTCTCTTGAGTTTCTGTAATTTCATTTACAATGGAATATCTTGAGATACAAAAGGAAAATGAATTTGGTTTATGATAGTTTTCTATTCGGTTCATTTGTTGACAATGTCAAAGGGAGTTGGTAAAAAGAAAAATAACCCTAGAGTAATGATAGGAGTTACCAGGTAGGGACATGGGGGCTTCACTCAATGAACCTCTGACATATCACATGTGTTTGTGGCATACTAAAGAATACCCTTGACTACATATTGGAAAATACCTCTATATTCACATTATTTAACCTCCTACCAATACAAATCCAATACACCTTCCCAATTTAAAAAATCGATACTTTCACTATATATTTTAGGTCACTTTTTAATTGACATTTTGTATACCACTTTATATTTTTTCATTAACTTTGAGCTCCATTTTTTATCCCTACAAATATAAAAACAATTTACCACCTATATATCCCAAACATATTATGTAAAGTTTTCCTCTATATATATCTGCCAATATGAATGGATGTGGTATGGTATTGATCCCACAGTGAAGCCCTCATGGGCAGGGAAGCCCTTATAGTGAAAGTTGATCATATAGGCATATCACTTATTGAGTAAACTAGATTGAGTCAACAGATCAATGTGAAAGTTGATGGGAGAATCAAATCAAGTGCATTGGGGACACTCTGTGGGAGCATAGGTGTATTAACATGAGGTCACAAGACAATAAAATTTAACACTGTGAGAACAAGGCCAAAGGGGACTAATGTATGCAAAGGAGAACTCTATGAGACAAATCAATGTAGAAGAATTATAAATCACCGAGTTGGAATCGTGAGAGAGGAATCATTAATGCACACCACCCCCTTCCGACCCTATTGATGACACAAGGGACCTAGCCTACCCCTTCCCCCCTCCTCTAAAAAATAAAAAGTTTTTACTTAGTTGATGGATCCTTCGTCATCGATTAGTTTGAGGGAACTTTAAGAGCAGACCCCCCACCCCCCTTAGCTAAAGTAAGGGATATTATACCTCTGCCCTCACACTAAACACCTTCCATCGATCTTCACATTCATCATCCATTGTTGATATATTTCCTAAGGGCCCACACTATGAAATCATTGTCGTAAATGTTCAAGTGGTCAAGGTTGTGCCACCACAATTTTAGAGCACTAATAAGGCTTGGTAAATGCAATTTTGGTCCATGGTTTGAACAAAAAATAGCATGGGTTAACTTAGGGCTTTCAATCGCGATGTGTTCAATTTCATTTTTAAAAGAACATAAATGAATACATTTGCATGCTGTAAAGAATAGAAACATGACAATCATCAACACATGAAAACATAAGTCATTGATAATGGAGTTCATCGAAGAGGGACTACGTCTCTGGGCCCAGGTGTCAAAATGGTTTAGGCCGCTGCATTAAGTGCCATCAATAATGATGATGTACATAAGAGGTGACATTGCTATCATACAATGAAAATGCCCTCCTACGGGAGTGCCACCAAGAGATGTTATGCTACAGTAACTCTCGATCAAAAAGGACTCCTATTAGTATGACAAAACCTTGTGCATGATGATAATGAGCATCCTTCCAACGTGGCATAAAAATGATCTGAAAGCAAACATACATGGCAACACATGAGTATCCCATCAACATAACGAGAAAGGGATCTCAAACAAAACATGACGAATCATGACAACAAGTACATCCCACAAATGATTCTGCATCACATCAAGCAGGAATCATGAGAAAACGTAAGAAACAAGATCCCACATCAACCATCAAACAAGGATCTGTGTGGCATAATACATAGAAAAATAAGTACATGAACAAACTACATATACCTCACATCTAGGGGCCATCTGAAGAAAATGATGTCAAACTGCTAAAGTTTATTGTACCATCAATTGCGCGGCATTGAATCTCATGGAATGATTGCTCGCATGTTGAATGTTGACACCTGCACTCCACTTAGAAAAGTAGCTAGAAAATGAAATGATCAAATGGAAAATCTGAATACACCATCAGATTTGTGGCATCGAATAGTGCAAAATTGACTGTCAAATTTCTGAATTCTGAGAAAGTGGAATTCTGGGGCTTAAGGAATCTTTTAGATTCCCTAGATTCCTCAAAGATTCCCTCCTATGGGTCCTCTACAAATCTATTGCTCAAATCAGGAAGCTGAGTGCGCCATTGGGTTCATGTCGCTAAGAGGTGTAAGATCGACATAAAATTTGTCCAATTTGGACATTGCAAAAATTTCACCCTCCTAGAAATTTGGCTAAATCATGGTTCCACTTGCAATAAATTAATTAAAAATTATTGCCTTGATTTCCATGCATGCTCCTGCTCCTCCATGCTTGAGCGCACTGATGAAATGAAGGTTAATATAAATTTCTGGGTAAATATTCCCATGTAAGTTGGTTGGCATGTTGGCTAAATATGTCGATTTGTTGAGGAGGGGTCGGGAGATCAAATCTTGTCCCTACTGGAATTAACATATATATATATATATATATATATATATTCAGGCTTGGTGGTTGGGCATTAAATATTTTGTTGGTGCATTTTTTTTGTTTTTACAACCAACATCAGATGGATTCGTGGGTTGATGTCATATTAATGGCGGTTCGTTGTATTAATTGGAGTTCGGTTGCATTTTTTGGGTGGTTGTACCATAGGGCCACCATGTGGTCGGGGCTGGCCCTCTCGCTGGCCATGGGTTCAACTCCCACTGGCCTCCTCAATTTAATACATATGATTTATGGTGAGGTGTGGAGTGGTGCATTTGGTGGCCCACCACCTCCTATATATTAATTTATTTTTATTTATTTATTTTTATTATATATATATATATATATATATATATATATATATATAATATATATATATATATATATATATACTATATAATATATATATATGACAAATGAGATTTTGAAAATTCTCGAACATTGACTGAAGGAGTCAATTTAATGAGGCCACAATTGCACCTAGAAGTTGGCCAGGATCCGGTGGCCAGATTTCTGCGAAATTGTGCCTTCCTTAAGCTTGCCAAGTCACCCGATCAACTCTAAAATTTGACTGCCTCTAACTTTCGCATACAAGCTCAGTTTGAAGAATCGTTCACACCATCATGATCACAACACTAAGATCTTCAACATGAACCTAGTTTGAGCACAATCCAAAAAAAATGATTTTTGACCCTTTTAGACTCCTCTAAGACTTCTACCTCTATCTAGAACCACCTGGATCAATCCTCCCCACTAAGGAGATTTTGGTCCTCTAAAAGCATGAAAAATAATCTGCAACTTCTTTATACCTTATCTACATGACAAACATCCTGAAAGGTCTCACTTCCATCTCCTACACCTTTGTTCTTCGGAGCCTTAAGAAATGAGAAGAAACCTACCACCTCTGCAAACCTGTATACAATTCTATAATTTACATGCTTGATTTACAAGACCAACTAATGACCCAAGCATCCCATCCTTGCCACGAGTTTATAACACATACTCGGTGGTCAAGTTTACATCAAGATGGATACAACACTCCAGCTATGAAACATGGCCAACATATCATTGTTGCTCGAACAAGTGATGGAAAACACATCATCACTGCAACACATGATTTACAAAGATAAGGCCAAACACTATTTTTGCTTTGACAAGTGATGGAAACATGACATCACTTTCACAGTTTATCATGCTACTCAAAATAAGACTAGACATCATTGTTGCTTAACAAGTGATGGAAAACACATCATCACGTCTACACTTTAAAATGAAACAAATGATTTACAAAAGCATGACCATGACAAGCTAGCATATCTAGAAACCATTTTTCACTTATCGTTGTGAATGGATCATCTTCTTGTGGTAGTTTTGCTTGTTGAACAATTGTTTCACCTAGTTCATTCACCGACACCTTGTCTTTAAGGCACTGCTCTGGATGGAGCCTCCAACAAGTGGCCATTTGATGGCCACTTCTGTTGCAATGACTGCAATAGGTTTTCTTCCTCTAGATCTACTTAACATGTTTCTTTACCTGTTGTTGAGAGGGTCTTTCATGCCTCTTGTTTGTTTGCGCTCATGTTCATTTCCAACACTTGGAAAATGTATGGTTATGTAATCCACAAAAGGTACATGTTTTTCGATGTCTTGATTTATGTCCATCATTAAAAACATGATTATAACTGAAATGAACATTCGAATATTGAGAGTGGTTATACCTTTCCTTTCCATCTCTAGTGTAAGTATGGTGATGAGAGATTTCCTTAGCTCCTTCCCTGCAATGGAAACTGCCATGGAATGATGAGGATATGTTCCCATCATTCTCTTTCCTTGACGATTTCGATGATGTCTCGGAAGAATCTGACACCTTCGAGCATTCTCCTTCGGTGTATCCCAAGCCTGCAAATCGATGTTTATGCAGAACCTCCAAAGGTTGAGTTATATTGGTTATTAACACCAAGTTCTTTTTCCTCCTCATGCCTCGTTTGGGTAAGGAGCCTCATGTTTGTCCCTATAATTGGGATCTCCACATCTCCAATAGAAATCATACCGTGTGAAGACAAAACCGAAAGGAAATCAACATATTTTACCTCCTCTATCGATTTGGAACGAACTGATGAGGGCTTCTCATCATCTATTGTTGATGGTTTTCTAGCTATCTCGACGCATTCCCCAACTTCTTTCCTGACATACCCAAGTCCCGTCTGACGGGGTAATACTTCTACTTTGAAGGGATTGACAATGTCTTGGCCATTAATGTCTAAGCCTTTTCCTTCATAACTCATTTTCTTCAACGATTTGGAGCCAATTCATGTGGTATAATCAAAAAGAGAAAAATAATCATTAGGACACATACATGAATTCAGAGAATTACTCTTTACCTCACATGGGTCACGCTGCAACTTTTCAAAGGCCTCGTCCTTTGCTTACAATTGTTGTAAAAAACTATGTTTCTCCTCTTTCTCTTCATATAGAAGCATCTTCAATTCAACGTTATCTGTTTCAAGAATTTGGTTGTTGTGCTTCAGTTCTTCAAGGGCCTCTTTTGTGGCTTGCAACTGAAGTTGCAATCACTCCTTTTCCTCTATTTCTTTTTGTAGAGTTTCATACATTATTTCCACCCTTTTGGAAATTTTGAGCACGGTCTCGTACATCTCTTTTTCATCCTCTGTCACTGCGCGTTCCATTGTTCATGCTTGCAATTCAAATCCATGAAAAGACCGCTCTAATACAACTTGATCCCAGTCTGTGTGTGACAAAGGACCATTCCAAGACCTTTTAATTTCATGATGTGTTAAATTGCATTTTTAAAAGAACATAAATGAATGCATCTGCATGTTATAAAGAAGAGGAACATGACAATCATCAGCACATGAAAACATAAGCCGTTGATAATGGAGTTCGTCAAGCAGGGACTACATCTCTGGGCCCCAGTGTCAAGATGATTTAGGCCGTTGCATTAAGTGTTGGCAAGAGTGATGATGTACATAAGAGGTGTTGTCGCTATCATACAAGGAAAATACCCTCACGCAGGACTAGCACCAAGATATGTTCTGCTACATGAACTCTCTGTCAAAAAGGATTCCTACTAGTATGTCACAAACTCATGCATGATGATAATGGGCATCCCGCCAACATGGCATAAAAGGGATCTCAATGCAAACATACATGGCAACACATGAGTATCCCATCAAGATAACGAGAAAGGGATCTCAAACAAAACATGACGAATCATGACAACAAGTACATCCCACAAATGATTTTGCATCACATCAAGCAGGAATCATGAGAAAAGTAAGAAACAAGATCCCACATCAACCATCAAACATGGATATGTGTTGAACAATACATAACAAAAGAAGTACATGAACACACTGCATATACCTCACATCCAGGGGCATCTAAAGAAAAGGATGTCAAACTACTGAAGTTGACCGTACCATCAATCTCACGACGTCGAATCTCATGGAATGGTTGCTCGCATGTTGAATGCTGCCACCTGCACTCCACTTAGAAAAGTGTCCGAAAAATGAAATGAGCAAATGCAAAATCTGAATACACCAGCAGATTTGTGGCATCGAATATTGCAAAATCGATTGTCAAATTTCTGAATTCTGAGAAAGTGGAATTCTGGGGCTTAAGGAATCTTTTAGGTTCCCCCTAGATTCCTCAAAGATTCCCTCCTCTGGGTGCTCTACAAATCTATTGCTCAAATCAGGAAACTGACTGTGCCATCAGGTTCGTGTTGCTGAGAGGTGTAAGATTGAGATAAAATTTGTCCAATTTGGACACTACAAAAATTTCACCCTCTTGGAAATTTTGCTCAATCATGGTTCCACTTGCAATAAATTAATTAAAAATTATCATCTCGATTTATGTGCATTCTCTTACTCCTCCATGCTTGGGCGCACTGATGAAATGAAGGTTAATATAAATTTCTGAGTAAATATTCCCATGTAAGTTGGTTGGCATGTTGGCTAAATATGTCGAGTTGTTGAGGAGGGGTCAGGAGATCAAATCTTGTCCCTACTGGAATTAATATATATATATATAATATATATATATATATATATAGGCTTGGTGGTTCGGCATTAAATATTTTGTTGGTGCTTTTTTTTGTTTTTACTATTAATTGGAGTTCGGTTGCATTGTTTTGGTGTTTGTATTGTGGGGTCGTTGCATGGGCAGGGCCAACCCTCCTGTTGGTCGTGGGTTCAATTCCCGCTAGCCTCCTCAATTTAATACGTATGATTTATGGTGATATGTGGGGTGGTGGGGGTGGTGGCCTGCACCTCCTATATATTAATCTTTTTTTTTATATAACAAATGAGATTTTGAAAACTCTCAAACATTGACCAAAGGAGTCAATTTAATGAGGCCAGAATTTCACTCGGAAGTTGGGTGGAACCCGGTTTCCAGATTTCTGTGAAATTGTGCCTTCCTTAAGCTTGCCAGGTCACCCGGTCAACCCTAAACTTTGACTGCCTGTAACTTTCGCATACAAGTTGGGTTTGACGAACTGTTCGCACCACCACGATCACAACAACGATATATCCAACCTCAACCTAGTTCAAGTACAATCCAAACACTTTGATTTTTGACCCTTCCAGAATCCTTTGGGACTTTTGCTTGTGTCTAGAGCCACCTGGATCACCAAATTTCATTCTGTAGGCATAGGAGTGTCCATTCCTTTATATGCAATTTTTTGTAATTAAAGCAAAGAGAGAAGAGGATAGGGCTCAATTTCTAGTTGGAGGACTTTCCTATATTCTCTCTCCTAGGATAAAATATTGTGTTCATGGGTGCACATGGGGTTTTTATATGCCTATTATTTTCATCTCTTAATTCAAATTTTAACAAAATAAGAAAAGTTAATAAATAATTAATATAGAATAAAAAAAGAAGAAATACATAACTTAAAATTTTATAAGATATGTTGCCACCAAATATTCTACTAATATAATATTAATTATATAAATATAATTCTTTTTCTAATTTAAATAATTTACAAATCAACTAACATAAATAAATTCTTTTAATTTATAAATCATTAAATATTAACATGCTCTTCTAATTTAAATAATTTACAAATCATTTTTTGTATCCCCGAGCAAGACACATAAAGTAAGTACTAATAAACCTCTAGGGTCTACAACCTACCCGCCTGACATGTAACTACCTGTAAACCTCTAGGGGTCTACAACATGCAAGACACATAAAGTAACAAATAGTAAACTTCTAGGGGTCTACAATGTGCCCATATTGCACATAACTACCAGTAAACCTCTAGGGGTCAACAACATTCCCGTGTGACACGTAACTACTAATAAACATCGAGGGTTCTACAACATATCCTCCTTTGTGTACATTAGGTGACAACGGACAGAATTTGAACATTGGATCTCTACGTTTTCAATGATTTCACGTTACTTCGATCATTAATTGAGCTACTGATGGGACAATAATTTACAAATTGTTAGACATAAAGAAATTCTTTGTAATTACATCACTGATGAAACCAACCTAGATCGATCTTAACTCTCACTCTATCAAGGGCCATGAGAGATCAAATCTCTCGAGAGACAAACCTCTTTTTTGAATGCAAAACTTGAAAAAAAAATTGCACCTCCAAAAAATTGATCCATCTCTAAACTTAATAAATCCATAATTAAAATAAATATAAATTAATTTAACACTATTAATAATTAAAATATTCCTTAATATATTGCTAGAGTGAAATTTAAATTCCTACGACTAGAAAGTCTCAAAAATGTTAAATTGTATTATATTAATTACTCAAAGATATTCATGTGCTTTGATGGGCACAAGTCAAAGATCCACAAGAATATGTGGAGTATATGCCATTGTATCGTCGTTTAAAATGATGACATCTTTTAAACTAACTATTTTGGTGTTTGCAAATTGTAAAGATTCTAGGTATCACAAGAAATAAAGGGAAAGGAAATTAGGATGATTATTTAAATAATTTCTTTGTGGAAGTTGTGATGATTACAATTGAAATTGATTAGAAGGGAACATTTTCCACAAGAATAATAATTGTCCTCCACTTATTATTAAATGGTGGATGGAGATGAGGATGTCCTTCAAGTACTATAGAGAAGTCTAAGGTACTTGGGGATCTCTTTGAAATGCTTTTTTAATAAAAAAGTTATATAACATAGACTTTTCCTAATAATAAAATATCTTAATGTTGAGTGTTGATTACGTATAGGATGGATGGAGATGAGGATGTCCTTAGCACTATATAGAAGTCTAAGGTACTCGGGTATTTCTTGAAATAGTTTTTAATAAAAAAGCTGCAAATATAATATAGATTTTCCCTAAGAAAGAGAAAATGACCATTATTGTTAAAATAATTTGGAAACGTATTGACTCGACATTTTTTATTTTTATTTTTTTAATATATATGTGGTGATTTATTTTTTTAATATATAGGTGGGAAACAATAGTTATTATTTTTAATATCAAAAAGTATGGAATCTTCGTCGCTTAGTTGTTTAAGGAATTTTCCGGGTTATTTAGTGACCAATCGACTTTTTATTATTAATTTATTAAACACGGCGAATAAAACCATGCTTTCACCTCCAAATTCCAGATAATGTTTAGACTTATCAATAAACAAAATTAAATCTCGTTATAATATATGTTACGCTCTGGTACGAAGAAAATATCAAATAAGGCTGGGTTCTACTTCCGTTTAAAAAATAAACTACGAATTAATTATGTTTATGTGCGCGATGCTTCTGGTTAATGAACCGATGATGGTCCAAGTTTCATTCCCTTGAAGGTTGGCCTAAGGTATATTATAATAATAAATTTATTAGGGTTATAAAATGTGTATTTTTTAATAAGGGTTTTAAAATTTTAATTTAATTATTATTAAATAGGTGGTAATTTTTAATAAAGATAATTATTTTAAAATATTTATAATAATATATAAATCAAAGGTTAAAGTAGTTATGTATTTTTTTTCTAATTAAATTTATTAAAAAAAAAAATATCATTTCAACTAGTGTTATATTAAAATGAACATGTAGCCATAGTTTAGTGTATGATATTGTGACAAAGTCTGTGTTTATATATTAAAATTATCTATGATAAAGTGAGAAAAATTTATATGATTAAGAATCTATATTTAATTTTAAATAAAATTATAATTTAATTTATTTTTATGATGATTTTTTATTTTAATGTATTATGAAGTGTTTTGATGTTTATTATGAACATTTACCAATATTTAATTATATATATATATATATATATATATATATATATAATATATAATATATAATATATATAATAAAAAAGTTAATTTAGTTTATTCTTATGATTTTGTTCATTTCAATGTATGATGAAGTGTTTTTATATTTATTATGGACATTTCAAGTGCTCTAATTAATAGATGATGTGAGTTTTTTCACAACACTTTCTCTGGTAATTTTTGTTCAAAATCCAGAATATAATTTAAAAAATCAGCATAGATCCATCTTAAGTACTGATCTAATATGAGCCGAGAGAGATCAAATTTCTCCATGTACAAACTTCTTTAGAGTGTAAAATACAATGTTTTATTTTTCATTATTTAAATTGTATTTTTAAATGTTATATAAAGTGTATATAGGACCTAATATACATCTTAACAATTTTTCTTTTAAATGATATAAAATATATACATAATTGACATTAAAATATTTTACATAAGATTACATTGTTTTATATGTCAATATTAATTTGTATTAAAATATTTTTTTGATAACCCACATTGGATATTTTCTTATATACAACATTCAAATAGTTTATTTTAACAATTCTGTTTCTAGATTTAGATACATATGAAGTTGATATCGACATAAATTAATTAAGGTAGATTACAAAAGCACTTGTCTATAATAGCATAGTTAGAATAATTGACATAAATTAGCATAATTTTTATTTTTATTTTAAAGGGCTACGTGTCAACTCAATGGACAAAAAGAGGGACAAACTTATACATGCCCCTCAAGCTAGGCTCTAAAATTAGCATATATCCATCTTAAATATGAACTTAACATGATTCAACACGGATCCAATTTCTTCACATGCAATTTTTTTTTATATAGTTATTTTTTTATTATATTTTTAAAACTTTTATTTTGGCTGATATGAAGAAAATTTCAACTTTGATGACGGATATACACCCTTACACATCAGACTGTGTTGTAGGAGAAGATTTTCAACTTTGATGACTAATGGACACCCTTACACATCATATTGGGCTATAGAATAAGCAGGCTCAAAGAGAGGGACACATTTCTTTACGTGCAAATTTGAGCAAGAGGGATCCAATTTCTTCACGTGCAAATTTTTTTATGAGCAAATATTATTTAAATGTTTTGTATGGTTTTTTAGATGAGGAATGAACACCCTTACACATCATTTCCTTACACATCATTTCGCTATAAAATTAGCCACCTCAATAATCATTTGGACTCAATCATTAGTTCTTTAATCTAACTAAAAAATGAATTTATTTATACATCAAAAATATATTTTAAATAATAAAATTTATTACTTAATTATAATTAAAACTTATACATTTAATTATATATTAATGCTAAACTAATTAAGAATTCGAAAAGTTGAGTACACTTTGTCATTAATTAATTAAAGTATAACAGAGTTGATACCTTTGAAAATTTTCAAATATGATGAAAAAGTTGATACAGATAATAATATCTCTCTCAGAGCCTTTGAATTGTTCTGTAAATTAATATGAACAGCGCATGTAACTAAATGCTAAACTAATTAAAAATTCGAAAAGTTGAGGCAGTTGTCTATAATGAGACTTTTTGAAAACCTTTCCGGTGGGTTTTTCTGGTCAAAATCCGGCAACAATTTATTGGAATGGCAAGTTTGATAGCTTGTTTCTCCACAATCAAAGCCTCCTAGGGGTTTTTCAGGGTGCTGAATCCAAATATGCAGTTAAAAAACCATTTTAACTGCAACAAATAAAGATTTAACCTCGATTTCTTCCGCCGGATTCCGTCACCGGAATCTCCAAAAAGTCGCATTATAGACCACTCCAAAGTTAAGTACACTTTGTCATTAATTAATTAAAGTATAACAGAGTTGATACTTTGAAAATTTTCAAATATGATGAAAAAGTTGATACATATAATGATATCTCTGAGCCTTTGAGTTGTTCTGTACATTAATATGAACAGCGCATCCGTTAAAGCGCGACTGTGGAATATCAGTAACAATCAACTTCCATTCAATTAACTAAAACTTTTATTATGACATGATATTGGTACCTATATCTTATTTGAAAGATTTGGACGCCACTGAAATAATTTAAAAATTCAATTTTGTCAAATAGTTAGACTCAAATTTTGAGGTATTAAACTTTAGTTGCACGTACGCATCTTTGTGCTTCTCCAATAAGTTTAGTGCACGTAGAGGGTACTTTAGTGGCCGTGCAAAGTACGAAATAGGAGGTATGAGTTTTATTATAGAAAAAAACAAAACCTCGGAATGATGCAATTAATATCGTTATTTTATTCGGACGTTGAAAAATAAAGAAAGAACGAAACGAACTGGCTCATAATGACAGCTGTTCATTTCACCAAAATAATTCTGCAGTGTACCTTTCTCTTTCAAAGGGTTTAATTAGGTTATTTTTGGTTATATTTTGTTTTTAAATTAATAAATATTTTTTAGTGAAAATATTTTTTTTAATTTAGTTGTCTTAACAATGGGATAGATATTAGTGACTACTATTAGTAAATGTAAGTTAACTCATCATTGTTATTAAAAGAGAATCATATTATTTGGAATTATTTACTCGTGGCCTCTAGGGGTATAGGCTTTCACATTAAGATATTTCTAGGTCTTAGACCATTACGATGTTTGCTATACTTATTGGTTGTCTCCAAGGACACAGACTTTCACTTTAGCTAGATATTTTTGGGTCTTAGACCATTACTCTATTTGCTAACATCCAAGGAAAACAAGTTGGTAACCAAACACATAGCTAGATATTTTTGGTTCTTAGACCATTACTCTATTTGCTAACATCCAAGGAAAACAAGTTGGTAACCAAACACAGGCATTCTAAAACATACTCCAAATCCAAGAATAACAAATTTTTCTGTCAAGTTGTTTGTGGTCCTCGAGACGCATATGGTTTGAGGAGCTGCCACCCAAGGGCATCTCATCTATGGTTTCAGGCTCATCTATGGTTTGAGGAGCCGCTACCTAGAGGCATCTCATCTGTCAAAGTCACTCTAAGATTCCTCCCTAAATTCACTAGAATTTTTACTATGCCTCCTCCCCCTAACACAAGGCACAACCATACAGTAAAATTTGATTGTCTGTCCTGTTACTAACCAAACCCATCCTCCACTCATTACAAAATTATACATCCATTGGTTACAAAATTATAATAGAAACATATTTATTATTTTGAAAAATTTACTCCATTATTTAATATATTAAAAAATACAATTTCAATAATAAAAATATCAAAATTTTATAAAAATGATATAATTAATATTACAAATAAGCCATTTTAATTCATTTTTTCTAATTTACATATCTTAAAAAAATACAATTTCAATAATAAAATACCAAAATTTAATAAAACATGATATCATTAATATTACATATAATCATGTTAAAATTCATTTTTATCAATTCACATATCCGGTTGAGATTTTCTGTTTTAAATAAAATAGGAAAAAATCTCAATAGGTGACAACAATAGGAATTTGTTACTAGATTAGCTCCACGTTGTTGGGAGACAGTTAATGCATCCTATATTTGATGTGAGAGGATTTATGAGGCAGTTAGATTCTCCTTGCTATAAAACAGGTATCCATACGGATTGTTTTTTGGTGTGAGAGTTTGTGAGGAATTGATTAATTATGTAATCCCTGTTTGATTAATAAACATTGTCGATGCCTATGTTTGGTGGATGTAGCCCAGATTGGTTGGGTGAACCACGTTAAACTGCTGTGTATTCTATGTATGGTTTATTTGCTGTGTATATTTGTTTATCTTGTTGCGCAGTGTTAAATTAACAATTGGTATCAGAGCTGCGCAACAGAGGAGTGGCGGGCCCAAGTCTGGCATAGAACGGTTGCAGAACTATACGTTGAACTGTTGCAAAACTGTGCGTTGAACTGTTGCAGAACTGCCTGGCAGTGGGATTACTGGCTGCGGGTGCATGTAATGGCTGAAGCCTGCATGAAATGGGTGCGTGTAAAGTCTGCGTGGAGGTATTGTGTTACTACAAACAACGTTGAGTTAATACCACAATGGCGTTGAAACGGTGTTGAATTGCCGGTGCTGTTGATTGTTGTGCGTGGAGTCCTGGAGTTTGTGTGCTGGTGCGTTAAATTGATTGCCGAGTCAAATTGATTGCTGAGGTGGTCGAGTTAAATTGATTGCTGCGGTGGTCGAGTTAAATTGATTGCTGCGGTGGCCGAGTTAAATTGATTGTTGCGTTGGCGGTTTGCGTGCTGGTGCGTTGGAGGTTTACATGTTGGTGTTGCGTGGAGGTGGAGCGCAGTTGGGCGCTGGCCGTGTTGAACTCCTGCCCGCCTGCGTGGAGGTTTACATGATATATAACAACACTAATCTATACATGTTGCATTGCTGCACCTGTGTGGAGGTGGTGCATAAACCCTGCTGGTTTATTTAGTTGAATGGTGCACAAAATTGTTAATGTATTGAATTGGCTGGTGTGTAGGCGGTGCCTGTGTATTGGATCAGGCAGCGTGCATATAATTAATTGAATGCTGGTGTGGTGCGTATAATCCATTTGTGCTGGTGCGTTGCCTATACGTTATCGGTTGGGATCGCCAGTGTTCTTGCCATTCCGCTAGTGCGTTGCGTGGAGTATTGTGCTGGTAACATTTTTTTTTAAAGAGTGCATGATTGCTAGTGCATAACCTTACATTGCGTGGAGGTGGTATTGCTGGTGCGTACTCCAGCATTGAGGTATTTTGTTTTAAAAAAACCTTCGCGAAGTTTGTTTTTTGTGCATATTATTTGGTGCATTGTATTACCCGGTGCGTGTGTATTACCTAGTGCGTGAATATTTTCTTTTTATGTGCTGTAATATGTGCCGGTAGAAGAGCGCCCATGTGCCAACTGCGTTGATAAACTTGCAGTTGTTTTTTATTTGGTCTTTTTTTTGCAAACTAAATGGTGTAAGGCCTCATCCAGTATTTGAGTACGGTACAATGGCAGAAAATTTTAATTTTTGAAAGCAAAGGCAGAAAGGCATAGGCGTTTTTTGAGATTAAGTTTTTTTTAAGTTGGATTTTGGAGATTATTGTTTTTCTTAGGTTGATATAAGATGGTGAAAACTCAGAGTGCCGGGTTTGAAATTGAGAAGTTTAATGGCAAAAATAATTTCGAGATCTCGAAGGTGAAGATGTACGATTTGCTTGACCAACATGGTGTGGCAAAGGTGTTGTTGGGGAAATCCAAACAGCCTTACAACATCACAGATAATGAGTGGGCCAAGATGGATGAAAGAGCAATAAGTGCTATTCGACTGTGTCTGGCTGATGATGTCCTATTTAATATCGTGTCGGAGACAACAACTGCTGGTTTGTGGACGAAACTGGAGAAACTGTACATGACCAAATCCTTAACCAATAGGATTCTCCTGAAGCGATAGTTGTACAAATTGCGAATGAAGGAAGGTACGTCAATTGCTGATGATTTAAATGCTCTTAATACTCTTCTTGTGCAATTACAAAGTATAGAAGTAAAAATTCAATTCGAGGATAAAGCTATTACTTTATTTTTCTCGTTGCCCGAGTCATGGGATCATTTTGTTACTTCTATAATTCTTATTTCATCAGAAACTATTGAGTTTGATGATGTAGTTGCATCCTTATTATCGAAAGAAATAAGGAGAAGGTCGCATCCCGAAACATCTACATCAGAAGCTATGATGGTTAGAGGTCATTCGAAAGAAATATGCCCCAGGAGGCCGAGCGACTCATGTTCAAAGTCGAAAGGGAAGAAGAGTAAGCTAAAGTGTTGGTTTTGTGGCAAATCAGGGCATTTAAAGAAGGACTACTGGAAGCGATAGTAGCAAACTTCTAAAGCAGATTCTTCGACAGACAAGAAGGAGGCAAATACGACAGATACAAGTTTGACATCTGGTTCAGGTATGAGTGATGAAGTATTATCAGTTAATGTGTCAAATCATGATCAACATTGGTTGTTAGATTCCGGTGCATCTAACCACATGTGTATCCATAAAGAATGGTTTAAGACATATAAATCAATTAATGATGGAGTTGTGTAAATGGGTAATGATGTAACATGTAATATTGTTGGGATTGGAAGCATACAACTACAAATGTTTGATGGCACAACCAGAATACTAACTGATGTGAGGCATGTACCAGATTTAAGAAAAAATTTGATTTCATTAGGAGCACTTGATTCAAATAGATATAAAACTGTAATTCAAGGTGGAGTAATGAAAATTTACAAAGGTATTTTACTAGTTATGAAAGCTAAGAAGGTTGGAAATCTATTTTAGTTAGAAGGAGGTACAGGGTCAGATTTTGTGTCTATGATGTCTGAACATGATAGTAGTTCTATTTACTTATGGCATCAAAGATTGGGGCATATGAGTGAAAGAGGGTTGAAAATTTTAGCTGATCACAAGTTACTTCCAAATCTAAAGTCTGGAAAGTTAGATTTCTGTAAGCATTATCTGTTTGGAAAACAAAGTAAACAAAAGTTTAAAACAGGCAAACATACTAGTAAAGGAATACTTGATTATATCCATTCAAATGTTTGGGGTCCAACCCCTACAACCTCATATGGTGGCTCGTCATATTTTGTATCATTTATTGATGACTTTTCTAGAAAATTGTGGGTCTACATGTTGGAAAGGAAGTCTAATGTTTTTTCAGTTTTCAAGCAGTTTAGAGCATTGGTAGAAAACAACACTGGTAGAACAATAAAATGTTTAAGAACTGACAATGGTGGAGAGTTTACTTCCAAGGAGTTTGACAACTATTGCAAGGATGCAAAGATCGAGAGACATAAGACCACGGTTTATACTCCTCAGCAAAATGGAGTTGTTGAATGCATGAATAGGATTCTTCTAGAGAGAGAAAGGAGTATGCTGAGTAACGTCAGGTTGCAAAAGTAGTTGTGGACGAAAGCGGTGGAAACAACTTGTTATGTGATAAACCGATCTCCATCGACGGCGATAGGCTGCAAGATTCCGCAAGAGGTATGGAAAGGACACCCTTGTGACTATTCTAAACTCAGAGTGTTTAGTTGTGATGCATATGCTCTAGTGCCTAAACATCAGCGAACTAAGTTAGATCCAAAGTCTAAAAGGTATATCTTTGTTGGGTATGGTGTTGGAACAAAGGGATATAGATTGTGGGATCCTACTACCTGCAAAATCATCA